>VZTB01014847.1:0-48589 GCA_013397245.1 Thryothorus ludovicianus | reverse complement strand
TCCTCGGGGGCTCAGCGGGGCTGTCCCTGCTCCCGGCCAACCCTGGAGCCCCCAGCCCGGCTCGCTGCCCGTAAGTCGCGGCGGTGCTGTGCTGCCCCCTCCTCCCTCTCTCCCTCCCTTCCCGCCGTGCCTCTCGAAGAAAGCGGTTTTTTTCTGTTGTCGGGGAGCGTAAATCAGCTTCATCTAAAATCTCGGAAGTGCAAGTCCATCACATCTTCCTCCGAGCCGCCTGCTACACCTTGCGTGAGTCAGACTGCAGAGCTCCCGGTGCCCTTCTCGCTGTGCGGGGCTGCTCGTGTTTCCCCCTGTCTCAGAGGCAAAAGCAGAAGTGGAATCTGCTCACGCTGTCAGCGGTTCCTTCCCCGGTTGTTGTAGCAGTCGCTGACCTCCAGGCACTATGAATAAACAGCAAAGCTGGGAACAAAAGGAGTCTTCTGGCTGCCATTATCTCACATTAACATAGCAGACGCGCTGCGGTGTGAACAATGCGAGTCTCATTCGCCGATAATCAGCGAGTACCCAGGCATTTGGATTACCAAGGCAACAGGCAATGGTAGAATACTGGGTGGGTGTGTTTTTTATTGTAAAGGAGCAGTCGGATATGGAAACCCAGGTATATTGATAAAGCAGAGCAGAAGGAATGCCTGGTGGCAGGGGGGGACTGAGGGCTCGGGGTTGCATTCCGACACACGTGAGATAAATAAGACATGGATGAAGCAGTTCTGTGCTGTGAGATGCAATAAAGATTAAACTGCATTTGTCAAGCTGAAAACGATCATAAGATAATTTCAGCATTTTGAAAAAGGTAACAGGTGGCATGTTAATAGCAGGGCTGTTACTGGTGGATTTTGTAACTGTAATCCGGGCTGTAGTAATGCATTGCATGGTCTACTTGTGTGACAATAGAACTGGGTGTGATGGTTTAATCTTTTTTCCTTGTATCAGATGGATGCTGTAGTCCCCATGTCAGACAATGTAACCCCTTCTGCTTCTTAGAGGCAGGAACGGGTCTCAGCAGCATTTTTGTTTCTTACCTGCATAGCTGTGATCGTTTATTCCACATGGACAGGAATAAGTTGCATTATCTCTGTATCTTTGCATGTGCACACACATGTGCGTGGACATACGTGAAATCTGTAGTGAAGCAGGACTGTGTGTGCATGCAGGGGATATGTGGATTTTTACAGGTTCAAAAACTTATGAATTAGTCTAATTATCTGGCCTAATGCATTTTTCTAATTCCAGGAGTTAAAATGAGATGCAGTAACTCTTGCTGAGCAGCATGAGACTTGCAGGCATGGCTCTGAGTGATGACACTGTGTAGAGTAAGGCGCCAGGAAGCGCAGCAGCGAGCGTGTCACAGCCTGATCTGTAGCAACCCAATGTGAAATGGAAGGCAGCATTCCCGCCTTGTGCAGTCATAAGTCATGCAGGCCTCACAGGCCTTGTCACAAATATAAAGAAAAAGTTCAGGGCTTTCAGCTTCCAGAGGTGCCTTGTATCACCTGCTGAAGTGCCAGCTCGGTTTTGCTGTCTCAGTCTCCATGTGTTGTGCATATGTGTGTGGCTGCATGAATGGTTATTATAAATGTGTGTGTGGATATTTAAAAGAGCAGAGGCGGGGCGTGATAGTCACCTGCTAGCAGCAGGTGCCATCCAAACTGCTGAGCTGATAAATGGCTTGTTGCCTTCACCTTTTGACTGTTTCACCTGCATCTGCTCACCTAGAAGGGGTTCAGAGTGCTTCTGTGTTCTCACACGCTTTGCCAGAAAATAGCCTCCTTCTTTTTGCAGTGAATTATGAAATTTCTAACTGCTTTCAGTCTTCCTTTTCATGGTGCAGGCAACATCCAGTACTGGAACAACACTTGAGGTAATTCCTTCTTGATGGGCAAGGACTAGGTGTGGATCAGCTGTGCATTTAGAGTTGGGAGAATCAAAGCTTTCCAGAGGGTTAGAGAACATGTTCATCTACTTGAAAAGAGTGGAGGGAATCAACAGACTTGAGAAATCATGATGGGATATTTTTCTGGAACTGTGTATTTTCTCTGTGAAATCTGGATGTTTGTAGCCACATCATTAAGAAGTAGAGGGAAATAAAGTCTTGTAGAACACTTCCAAATTGGCTTTTTTCATTTTACCATAACATAAAAACACCCAGTGATTTGTATGGGATTGTGTTCTAGGTGTTTGCTTAGTGGAATGCAGGATGGTGTCTTAATTTATGCCAATACAATTTAAACATCCTCAGATAATAATGCAGAATAGAGGAACGTATTTGAGGAAGGTGTCAATCCCATAGGTGGCATCAATCAAAAGCTAATTCTTGCTAGCCATCCAAAGTCAGTAGTACACAGACTGTCTACACCACCCTCTTGTTTTCCTCACCTTGAATGTGGGAAGTTTAGGGCACCTGCACATGACATGAGCCCTTAGTTTGGTTCTGCACATCATGTGTGAGGTACAGAGGTACTGACTCCTTGTTCCTTTACAATGTGTGTCCTTTACAATATGTCACCCTAAATCCTTGCTGACTGTAAGTGGCCTTCCTGTTCTTTCACGTCGGAGTCTCCTGGCTCTGCCATGTTCCTCTGTGTGAACAGAGGAAATTGCTTGGAGTGGTTTACAGAGCCTATGGAAAACACGGCACGAAAGGTCAGGGGATAATTCAGTTACATTTCGTGGTCTGGTTTTTTTAGTAGTAGTGTGTTTATAGTAACTGTCACCCAAACTATAAACTAGTGTTAGGTGTTCAAGGTGAAACATGTTGGCCAAGCACTGTGGGTGTGTGAAGATGGTGAATGTATCTCAGGTGGGGAGGTGCTGGCTTTGTGCCTTTGAAAAAGAATCTCAATGAAAAATGACCAGTCATTTGTTTCCTTCTAAATGTCTAGTGGTTTACAAAAAGAAAATAAAAGCAGATCTCCAAAATGTTTTTGATTGGCAGTAAGTGAAAACAAATTCTGGCTTTCAGTTCTCACTGTGGAGTTTTCTCAAATTAATACTCAAGGCTGGGGATATTTTCAGTGGAAGTTTGACCAAAAGGGAAATAACAATTTGATTTATAATTTCTGAATAGGTTGTCAGAGATTCCTAGCTTATTGAGTTGTTAGGCTTGCATGGTGCAGTGCAAATTCTGAATTTGAACTGCCTTTTTGGTATTAAATACTAAAATTCTTCAGAAGGGACTTAGCTACCTTTTTTCCCAGTTTCTAGTGCTAGGTTCATGGTGGTGTCCTAATCAAGAAGGCTTGCAAACTGAATACCTATTAATAAATAAACCTATGTGAGTGGTGTTCTCTCAAGAAATCCAAGTAAAACAAAAACTAAACTTGAATGAAAGAAACTGAGCTGCCTAATTTGTGAGACAACCCAGACATGAAACTCATGTCTTGGTGCTTCAGTTATTTGGGGCTTTCTTGCCTGTTCTCATTGTGAAATTTGTGATATTTTTGTTCCACTGCAGATGCATCAGGTTGCAAGGGGGAAAGAGGGGAGCAAGGAGCCTTGTCTGGAAATTGTTATGTTTTGTTTGTATTAAAGTAGTGTCACCTAGAGGCTCCAACCAAGAATACAGGCAAGGGGTGCTGAGCACCCTGAGCACTCATCTGCCCAGAGGCAGAGCCAGGTGCAGACACAGAGAGGAACATCTGGCAGGAACAGATCAGCAGCCCCAGTTTTGCGTTGTGTTTTGCCTGTTCTGATTTTTGGCCGTGTGTTACCTCAAAGACCTGTTTGGCCTGTGTCATTCTCTGACACCTCACACCTCGTCATGAGGTGCTCTCCTCCCAAGGTGTCCATGGGTGACAAAAGAAGATGTGGGAGGAATGATAGTCAGTGTTCCAGTGGCAATTACCTGCTAATCTCGATGTCAACCGAGAAAGCTAGGATAGAATTTGTAGAGTTAAAGGTTTGTGTGAATTCTGTGTGTGTCAGCTGCCCTTCAGGTGGGATGAACACCCATCAGAGATGTTAAAGACCCCTGCAAAACTGCAGAGCTGGCTCGAGGGTAAGCAGCAGAAAGAAGCCATGGAAGGCCCAGTTGTGGCAAATTTGATTGTTAGTGATTGGACTGAAAAGGCTTTTTTGGAAAGTCAGCACCTGGTGCAGCAGTTGGTAGATGTACAGTGTTTAAAACACGGGTAGATGCTTTATGGAGGTAGTATTTTAGACACCTGGCCCTCTCAACAAGTGATGTGGAAAATCACCAGGAATGTGTAATTCCAGTTTTCACCCTCCTCCGCAATATGTAAAGTGCCAATGCTCTAGGGATGCATGCTTCACTAAACCATCTGAATCTTTCCTTCCTCAAGAAATGAAGACATGTAAACAGACTATCAGATGCACACACAATTGCTTTAGTGACAACATAAACATATTTAAAACACATCAAATAATGCCACAAATCATGTTTAAACTACAGTAATTCACTTGTATTAATTTATTCTACAAAGGTCACTTGTTATTAAGCGATTTTGATTAGAATTAACTATCAGTCTCTGTCTGACATGAAGTTTATAACTTTTCCTAGAGACTGGATACTGGCTAGCACTAAGGATAAAGAGAAGCTTTTTAGACCTAGCTACTACCAATTTACTACTTCAACATGAGGGTTATGTTCCTGGTGGGTTCAGTACATTTGCCAGTAGCTAAGAAATCCTTCCTCAGTGCTTGATTACAGTTTTGCTGCATCACAGTAGCAAAACATTACTTGGATAAGTAATTTCCCTCCATCCCTTCCTCCTTGCTCTGTGGCTTCCTCTGCTGTCTGGCCTTTAATGCTGACCAGTGGTATGTATAGGTTCATTAGCACTATTGTAAATTTAGTCAATACTCTTTTAGTGGGCTCCAGCTGAGCCCAAACTGACTCACAGCCCTCCAGGGTGCAGTGAGAGACTTAATTACCCTTGTACAGTTCAACAGGAACAATGTCATGGGCAGCATTTTGCTTTGGCTGAAGAGGTTGAAGTTTCTTTCTTTATTGGCTGCCATTTTCAAGTTTAAAGGAAGGGATTTCAGGATAATTCACAGCTCTGTATAATAGCAGGGGAAAACCACTGCTCTTTGCAAATGAGAATTGGATTGGTCACGTTTCATTACGGTACTTACATGGATTTTCCTTTGATGGTGGGAATATTCCTTTGGGTAGTTTTAAGGACAGAAATGGAAGTTGAAAGAGCAGAGTGGAGGGACAAGTAATCCTCTAGTTGAGTGGCACGAGTTTCAGCATCTCCTTCTGCTTGAAACCAAGGAAAGTTTCATGTGATGGAGAAAGGGTGGGTATTTATCCAGTATGGCAAGAGTTGCAGTCATGTAATTAGTGATGGGCCAGAGTAAATGCTGGGGAATGCAAACATGAGATTGCCTTGGATTTCTCATGGGAAAACTAAGGTGAAACTTGAGGGATGAGGTTTAGGACAGTAAGTGGATATTAGGTTATTTAAGTTCATGTTCTGCAAGGCACATCTATCTCTGTTTCAGTGTTGCTGTAATTTCTGTTATTAATAATGTTTGAGATTTAACATTAGGACCTGTGTTAGATAATGTGGTAGTCATGTGGTTCAATGTGCACGATGAATATTTTTCAACAGATCTGTAGCTGGTCTCTTTTTCTGGCTTTTTTGTGTGGTGCTGGAGGCTTTATTATTTGTCAACAATATGGTTTCTTGAGGTGTCAGCCATTTTAGCTGTAATACAGTAAAAATTGAGTGATGTACTCTGTATTTATAATTAGGATGAAGTGATTGTATAGTCTTTGAGAACCCAGTGTAGCCTTCCACTGAACAAATGATCTGACTCTACTGCTGTAAACTATGGAGGAATGATATATGAAATCCCTTCTGCATACTGTAAAGGAGAGAAACGGGTAAGAGAAGCATGCTTAGGAGGCAAAGAAAGTGAGGTAGTAATTATAACTTCTTAACAGCAGGCTGAAGCATTGCTTGCTCAAAGTTGGAGTGTGTTTACAAACTGTACAGCATATTTGCATTAGAAGAATCTTTAGTGACTCTGTGGTTTGATTCCTGCCTGTCATTACCCTTCTTATTTACTCATACACTTGCAAAATATTTGCCTTGCTCCTCAGGTTTTATTACCTGTCCACAGCACATCAGTGGGGAATAGAGAGGAATGTCTGCAGTGAGTCCTTTCACTGCTTATGTCATGGAGAGAGCTTCTTTGTAGTCACTGAAGTACATGAACACTCATATGTGCCATAAATATCCAAACAAATCACAGAGCAGACATCATCAGAAACAGTCAGAGAAGGAAGTAAAGTAGGAGGCATCATTCAGAGCAGGATAAAAGAGGAAATCTTAATAGCAGTCACAAATTCTGAGTTAGTCATCATTTGTCTCCATGCTGGTGGAGGGACTTGCATTGCGTCACTTGCAAATGTTAGTCACTGAAGCCATTGTCTGAGCCTCTGAGTGAGAGGGGCAAGATTCTAAGAGAAAATATTTTAAAGAAGCATGGGCTAGCAGGACAGTGATTGCAGGGTGTTCAGTATGCCCTTATTCACACACACACACTGGTTTATATGGATGCTGTCAATGTAAACATGACGTGTCAGGCATCTCATAGAGAATTACTATTTTCCATTAATTTTCCCTACTTATTTGTTAGGGAAATAATTTTTTTTCTCTAATGTAAATTTTTGTGTGATTTTATTCCTTGATTGAATATGGTATTTTCAAGCAAGTAGGCCAGTTCAAATTCACAGTTATGTTCTAATACATTGCTGGTGTGCTGGCAGAGCATTGTGGAATTGGTTTGAAATTTCCTAGCTGTTTGTGAAATGTATTCACTGCTTCATTTACACAGTTGCTGCTGCTGTTATTGCATTATTTGTTACCTGGGACAGGGGCAGTTTTTATCACACGCGTGCACTCTGTGCAGAGCAATTCCTGTTCCTAAATGATTCACACTTGGTGTTATAACAGGCTAAAGAATGAACACAGAGGTAGTCCTTGATCCTGGCTCACACACAGAAGGAAGGAGTGGTCCAAGCCTGGAGCACTGTCTGGGGTCACGGGAGAGTGAGCAGGCTTTGAAGTGCACGTAGATAGAGTGCATGTAGAGCCTGCAGAGACTCTTTAGGCAAGTGAGCCCTGGGCAGAATTTTAGTGATAGCTGGTGGTCAAGACAAAAATGCAGTTCTTGATATAAAGTACAAATCAGTGGAGTTTGAAAATGAGAGCAATGTGTGTCTGTTAAATTATATTTATATCTATGTATATCTAGATGAGGAAAGATCACTTGAGTGTATGTGTATATATATATGCAAATTGAAATTTAATTTACAAGTTAGTAGTACAAGAATGAGCAAATTTTTAAGTGGAATGTATTTTATGGTCATAGGATTGATAGTTACTTTCACTGGATTTAAGATATTTCATTAATTACACTAAACGTGTACCTATCCTAGGCTCATTCTGAAACCACCAATGCTTTTGTATGAAAAGAACTGTAAAAAATATTTGCTTGTATCTGTGGACAAAGCTAATGGAAAAACCCAATCCTCTCATCCACATATTTATCTGAAAGATGTGTTGTATATCTGCAGTTGATTTTCTAGAATGCTGATTAGCTAATACCATTTTTGGCATGCAGCTTATCCATCGTGTGGGAGAACACTATCTGAATTTCAATTTACTTTTCAAAATGATGTTGAACTGCTATTGCTTTTAAGGCTTTTCTGGCTATTTGGGGACCCACTGCAGTGGAGCTGCAGTCTGGTCTCAAAATCTAATTGAATTTATATAAGGCAGCTGAAGCAGTGATTGTTGAAGAGTTTGAGAGGAATTGCAAAAAAAAATACATGCTTGTGAGTAACTTAGTGTCCTTGTTTGAAACTCTGCCCCTGAGTTTAGTTGGACTTTCACTGCTAACAGACCTTTTTATGGTAAAAGCCCTGTGCTTCAGTATAGTTAAGGAATTCACTCGTTCTGTGTGGTTTGATATGATCACATTGCTATTAAAGAAACTTCATGCCTTTGAGAATACTAAGCTAATAGTGGAGGAGGAGTGGAGAGTTAAGGTAATGTCAGATATTAATTCCTTTGTCACCACCAGCAATTTGCCACAGTTTAAACTTCTGAAATCTCACCCTCCTGAACGTTTGTTTTTTGCAGTGATGGGTCTTTCCCTTATGATTCTGTTCCCTGGCAACAAAATACCAACCAGCCTCCAGGCTCTTTGTCAGTGGTCACCACAGTATGGGGTGTGACTAACACCTCTCAAAGCCAGGTAAGCTCCATTTTTATGCCTCCTTCCCTCTAGATATGCATTTCTGCTAATGTTGTAAAATGGAAAGTATTTTGGAAAATCCTCTTGGGATCAATAGCAGAGTCTGTCTTCTTTGTTGTATACGATGCATTATTTTCCCAGTCATGTCCTCTTTGGTGGCATTGAACAAGAGGTGTCTGAGAGCTTGAGTCAGTCACTCCTTTGGCTGCATGCAAATGCCAGGCTTGGATTTACCTTGAATTTTGTACTGTGAGTTTTCAAATTCAAACACTAAAAGCATGGGTTCTGGGTAATCCAAAACCTCCTGGGAATTAAGATTGGATGTGAGGAGTTCTATTAAGAATTTTAGCTATATTCATCAAATGATAGTTGTTGATTTTACTTGGGGTTGTATTGTACTTGTGGGGTGGTGAAATTCAGTACCAAGTCTGTCCCCACACTGAATTGCTAACTACCAATTTTAGGTTGTATTCTTTCCAGTCTCCCCTGTTAGTGCTGTCTAACTTTGCAAAAATATTTCAATATGCATTGGATCAGAAGCATGGGCTCTTGGCTCCCAGGTGAGAGCCATACCTCCTGGATTTTCACTTGGTTCTCTCCACTCTTAACTCTCTTTTTCTTTTGTGTTGTATACTGAATTATACTATACAAAAAGAAGCAGCTTTTATGAAGGAGTTGCCACTTACTTGTGCTAGTGTGCACTTCTAGGGATGTGGCACAAATTAAGAGCACAGACAGTCTGGCCTTTGCCTCCACCATAGATGAAGAGCTGAAAGCACATCACCATCTTTAATGGGTGCAAATGGTACATAAATCTAATCTGTCTTTTCTACTTCTTTCAAACCAAGTGGTGTTAGATCCCATACAATATTTTCTGAGGATTTTTTTATTATTATTTTAATTTTGGTAAGAAAATTGAAAATGAAATTGTAATAGAATGAGCCATTTGAAAAAGAAATTATTCAGAGGCCAGGTCATATAGATACTGACGTGGCAGTTATGTAAGCACTGGTTATGGCAAAATCTTTCTTCAATAAAACAAGAAGAAAAAACAGTTACAGGATCTATAACATGCTTTATTATTGTTGATTTCTTTAACACTTTAAAGGAATAGGTATCTCACCTGCAAGAAAAATACCTGAATAAGCATGTTGGTCTATATATTGGCCAGAAAATGAAAATACAGTTTCTTTTACGCTTAAAAAGGCAAAAGGAAAGATAAAAAATACTCAAGAGTTTTGTTCTGTTGTAAGAGTACTGTATTGTTACATGAACTCTTCATGGTACTTCAGAGGAATGTGCAATAGATGGAAAAATCTCTTGCATGAAAAAAGAAAATGCTTCTTCAGAGTCACTGCAAGGGAGCAGTGAAACTCTGGAGCATGCAGCTTGGTTATAGCTGGTCAGAGCAGAGTGAAGTGAATGTCAGGATTTTGTGTAAGTCTGTGTGCTCTTCGAGGGAAAGGAATGACCTGGGCTCACCAATGGCTTTTCTCAAATACCCGAAGCTGTTGAGTTAGTCTTCTGCAAAAATCATGATCACTGAGTTTCTTCCCAAGTAGGAGACTTTTTGGGAAATCTCATGCAGGTGATCCATGAACAGCCACACTTAGATCTTCATGGAAATCATAGCAATTTGGGGGAAAAAAATCCTTTAAACAAGCAAAACAAGTCCTTTTATACAGAGAACAGAGGACTCTTTTGTAAGAAGCAATAAAAACAATCAATAGACTTTTGTACACCATTTAGAGAATCAAGAATAGGTTAAACTACATTCTTTCACAGTTCTTCTATCTGTAGTACCCTTTGCATTGTGCCAGTGGGACTGACTACTTTAAAGTCCTACTTCAAACAAACCAGCCAACCAGCTAAACAAACAAAAAACCTCTCACCCCATCACCCTCCTTGCCCCCCAAAAATGCTGTATCCTTTCTTGTAGTCATATGAATGGTCACAGTATGGTTATAGCAGGTCTTTCTCATAAATGTTTTTTATAAGCATATTAATTTGGGTTCCATCCAGTTGAAAATCTCCTGTTTGTTTGGAAATGGCAGAAGGAGAAATCACCAGGAATGTGCACCTAGACATCAATGAGGTCTTTGCTCATTAGTGTTCAGAGTACAGGTGGTTATGTTTTAATTTAATGACTGCAGCAAATCAACTTAATTTGCTTGAAGTAGTTGAAGGTACAGCCCCTCACTCTCAAGTTTCTTCTTGCAGGTGCTGGGAAATCCAATGGCAAATGCTAATAACCCTATGAACCCAGCAGGAAATCCCATGGCTTCTGGGATGACAACCAGCAACCCTGGAATCAATTCCCCTCAGTTTGCTGGACAGCAGCAGCAATTTTCAGCCAAGGCAGGCTCCACTCAGCCATACATCCAGCAGGGCATGTATGGGCGACCCAATTATCCTGGAAGTGGAGGTTTTGGTGGCAGGTAAGATTTACTTCTCTGAGATGGAAAATGGGTGTAAATACTTGATGAGGCTTGTTTAAGTGACCTAGCAGAAGTGTCGTGGGCTTATTTTAATTATATAAAGTCTCAGTAGCTATTTCTTGCTGGTTAACTGAAGCACATGCAGCTTTTACGGCTTTGGAAATCAGCTACCCAAACTGCAAAGAAATTCATCACAGTAAATGGAAATGGCTTAGGTCAATCAATTAGCTCTAATAAACCCCCAAAATAAAGTTTTAATTAAGAGAGATTGTTAAACAGACCACAGGCTTAGGAATGATTAACATTTAATAAGGCCAGGATGTGAAAGGTATTGATGGTATAATTTCTACGTTCATATGGGAGAGTAAGCTTGAGTATTGGGCGAAATAGTTTCCTATGCAACAGAATATTTCTTCCCAAAGACTTACTCCACAGCAGGAATTTGAAAAGAATTGGGAATGAAGATATTTGTTAAAAAAGATGGTTGTGTTGTGTATTTATTTTTGGGACATAAATGCTGCATTAATCATATAATCCTAAGCAAATAGCCTGGCATTAGTTACATGTTGACTTTGTGCATCTGTACTTTGTAAACAGGGATGGGGAGGGCATTTAACTGAGACCACTGTTTATGGTCCCAGTGCAGAGGCTGCTGAAGGGACTGCTGCTGCTAGCATAGGCAGTCTAGTGTGAAGGACATAAGCTTGGGACTCAGACAGAGAGTTTATCTTTTCCTTCCTCTCTGCCACTGATCTACTGAGTGACCTTGAACAAGCCAAAAAGTTTCTCCAGCTTTGTATTGCCATCTCTAGAATGGGCACAGTGTATTGGCCCATGTTTTTATAAGTATCTTTATAGATATTTGGTAATTTGAAGTGGGAAAGGCGTGGTTTGGCTTAGCTTGGTTTATCTTTGGATCAATAGGAGAGATGGGTAGGAACTGCAGAACACACTCTGTGGGGTCCAGTGGAGTCGATTGCATTGGATCTCTCCTGGCCTTTCTGCTGAGGTTCAGGGGGAAATGCTTTTATGGTCTCTTGAGCACTTGCCATAATTCACCACTGAGGCAGATTAATGTGCTGCCTTGGAGGAAGTTCACTGTTCCTGCTCCTGTGCATTTGCCCCTACACTACTGAGGATCAGAGCATTTACTTTCAGGAGTTCAGTTCTGCTTTGCAGGAAGCTACTGAGCATCAAAGAAGTTCACTGCCCCCAAAATGACTGCTGGCAATGCCTTGCCATCCCAGTGGCAGCCCCATGACTGTTGCACCTGAGCAGCAGGTGTAACCTGTAGATGCAACCTCTATCTCCTGTACACACCTAATTACCTGGCCTGCTGACTTTCATTAGTCATTGATACGTGCTTTTGGAATGGTTCCAGGTGAGGATCACACCAAAAACATTCAAAACAAAATCCACCAGGCACATCTTAATTCTCTCCTCCTTTCTCTTCTGCCCTGTTAGTTACCCTGGAGGCCCGAATACCCCTGCAGGAATGGGGATTCCCCCCCACACGAGGCCACCAGCTGATTTCACCCAGCCAGCTGCAGCTGCTGCCGCTGCTGCAGTTGCAGCTGCAGCTGCTACAGCAACAGCTACAGCTACAGCCACTGTGGCAGCCCTGCAGGAAACGCAGAATAAGGACATGAACCAGTATGGACCGGTAAGAGAGTAACCCTTATGGCTTCATACCTGCCTGATCTGGACCACTACAGGGAATTGGCTGTCCTCACTGTGCTGTTTGTTAGGGTGCCTACTGTGGTTTTTTTAATTTTATTTTTTTTTTTTTGGTGCATGAGCATGGTTAGAAATGCTTATGAGAAACTGCTGGAATGTATGTAGGTGTGAGTCAGTCTCTATGTTTTTCCTGATAAAACTTGCCTAACTATATTTTGTAATTTTGGGGTTGCCTCTTAAAAAAAATTGGTTTCTTGAAGTTACAGCTGCATATGATGTGATACATTATTGCTGCCTTTGCCAGCCCTTTAAATTTGAGTACCTAGTGAAACGTTCTAGAATCTCGCAATAGGTTTTGTAGCTCTTGGACAATTGTTTATTTTGCTAACTGCAGTTGGTTGTTTGGGTTATTTCCCTTCTAACAGGGAAGCTACAATAGAGGAGAGATTTGGTTTTTGATAATGTTGTCTGTACAGGCAGCTGTGTGAGACCTGCATTTCCAGTGATCCATATCTTCTAGTATATCATGACTTCATGGAATGATTTTTTTTTTAAATTAACAAGGGCTTGATCAATTCAGGTTTTTCCTCCTTACCATTTTAACTTCTCTAAATTCTGAAGAGTCCATATGCCAGGTGATGAGAAACACAGGGTCTTAGAAACTGTAGTGTTGTGCTCTACTTGCACAGCCAGCATCCTCACCTGCTACCTTGCAGTACTAGACCAGCCAATTGAAACAATTTAATTTCTCACCTTGGACTCACATCTGTCTTCCACTCTCATTCCTTTTGCAATTCCAGTTGGATTTTTATCATAAATAACTTCACTGCCCATCAAATGTTAGAGAACATTGAAGGAAAATGCGACATAAATCCTTCCCTTCTTCCCTTCCCCAAGAGCATGTTCAGCTCCCTCTTCCCATTTTATAAATGCATGTCGCATTTTATTCTTTTTTTTTTTTTCTTCTTCTTCCGTTGAAGGTTTGTTCCTCTTTCCAGATGGGTCCAACTCAGGCTTACAACAACCAGTTTATGAACCAGCCTGGTCCTCGTGGTCCTGCTTCTATGCCAGGCAACATGAACCCAGCCAGCATGGGAGCAGGAATGACACCTTCCAGCATGAGTGGGCCACCCATGGGCATGAACCAGCCTCGGCCTCCTGGGATGAGCCCCTTCAGCACCCACGGGCAGAGGATGCCCCAGCAGGCCTATCCAGGCCCACGCCCCCAGTCTTTGCCCATACAGGGCATAAAGAGACCATACCCAGGAGAGGTAATAAAATAAATGATCTTTGTGTGCACCATTCCTTTGACTGTGAGTTGCAGCATACTGGGCAAGGCATAGTGCATTTTTAAGATAGGTACATCTTTGTTCCAGCCTTGGTACGAGTGCAGCCATTAAAATATTAGCTGGAGCTGCTCTGCCTTTTTAGCTTCTAAAGTGCTTGGGTTGACCCTTGTGCTGGGTTAGTCTGTATGATGGTCATTAAGTCCAACAAAGGCCCCAAACCAGAATATAATGTTAAGATTCTCGTGGTGACTTCACAGATCTTAAGCAGGCTTCCATCACAGGGGTGGAGTCTTTCAATGTGGAAACTTAGAAGAGACACTGAGGCTGAAAAACTTCATTTTAGCCCTACAGATATCTGATCTGTGTTTTCTTGGATGGTTTTATTTTTGTAATGAAATGCAGGACAGACAGTGCACTGCAACACCAGTAGTAATAGCAGACATTTTTTAGAGAGCAGTTGCTTTCCAAACTTTCTGAGTGTTGATTTTCATAATCATTAAGATGAATATAAATAATGTTGAACTCAAATCCCTCTCTGTCAGCACTTACCTAATACCAGCTTATGTGGAGTGTGATAAGGTCCCATGCTGCTGTAGGAGATCTGAATGGCTTTACAGGCAAAATTACATTGCCATTGACTTTATTAGGACAGGGCAAAACAGAGTCAAATTTTTATAGAATTTTAGACAACTGAAGATGTAGACAAATGAGCTTTTGGAATTAAAAAGCACCAATATTCAAGTTAGTATGAACTGGGCAGTAGAGGCTTTTTAGAATTTCAGCAACTCCCAGCACCTACCTACACCTAAATGTTTTTACAAATCTAGCCATCATTTAGCTTCAGAGATCATTTCCTGGTGAAATTCTGTATTCAATTGAGACTTTAACAACATGTGTAGAACTCTGAATATTATGATACTGCCCTGACAATAATTCTGGTACAAAGAGTTTGTAGAAAATGCACAGCAAAGAGGACTGTGGCATGCAGAAAATACAGAAAACATTTCTGCCTGAGCTACAAACTCAGTTTGCCCTGCAAACTGCTTTTTTTCGAGGTAAAAAACTGATCAGAAATAAAAAAGGGATGTAATTTTGCAGGAGTTGCTTCTCTTAGGAGGCTTTTCACTCTGTAAATACAGCCACTTACTTACAAGTAAGTTAAGAAAACACCAAATGTGGCTTGTTCACATGATTTTTCAGATTTCCTATTTTAAGGATGACTTTGAATCTTTTTTTGCTGCTTCAGAATCAAATTTTTCATTGTAAGTGAATATGTTCATGTTTCCAACAGGTCAGTTTCAAACAGTGCCATAAAGGTTGCATGTTTGTTGGGTTGGAATTTTGCAGATGATATTTGCCTATTGTTTATTGAAGGGTTCATTTATGGAAAATCAATAAGTTGATTTTTCAAATTGACATTCTACTACCAATTTTCATGGCTTCAGATCTGAAACCACAGCACACTCTTTGCTAGCACTAGCAAAGTACTTATGACTAGTAGGAATTTCTCTTTGGTTGTTAAAGTTTTACTGACCACTAGCAAGAGGCCAGCAGAGCAGCTGAGTTGAAAAAGCAGGCGTGGACAACACAGCTTCTGTGCTCTTGCCCCTTCCAGGGTTTTATTTTTTTAAGTTTATTTATTTATTTAACTTTTTCTTCTTGTGCTTCCGTTCTGCATCTGAAAAAGGAGCCCCAGGCTTGGGTGTGGTAGCACTTGCAAGAACACAGAAATATTGTGAACAGTGCATCTGGTTGCAATTCTGGTTTCTTCAAGCACAGTGCCCTTTGACAACCTTAAGGCTGAGTGTGTGTGTGTTACCCCACTTTGGTTTGCAAGATTTTTATGCTTTTAAGAAGTATTCATCTGAAGGGGTTTGGTCTGTTTTGATTGTGCTACTGAATGTATGCTAATAATCCACCCAAGGAAGCTGCTTACATCAAACACGGCTTTGTCTCCTTGTCTCCCTGTCCTGAAACAGCCGAATTATGGAAACCAGCAGTATGGACCAAACAGCCAGTTTCCAAACCAGCCTGGTCAGTACCCCACTCCCAACCCTCCAAGACCCCTTACGTCTCCCAACTATCCTGGACAGAGAATGCCAAGCCAGCAAAACACAGGGCAGTACCCTCCTCCAACAGTCAACATGGGGCAGTATTACAAGGTAGGAATTCTGAGATTGTCTTGTTCTGGTGGCCATTTATTAATGAAGTCACGTTAATGGTTTCATAGATGCTGCTTTTATGTACTTAAATGGAAGAGAAAAAAAACCCTGAGTTTTTACTGGTGTTTTAGGTGTCACAGAATCAAGTCAATCAGGCAAGTTGCATTGCAACTTCAGAGCAGTTCATAAAGAAAATTGAATGTTGCTGCAGCTCATTAGAGGCCTTTACAAGAAAATGTTTGGTTTGCTTTAAAATTAGCTTGTAAAAAGAAATACCTAATGGTATTTCTAATGGGATTCAGGTGTACTATTTTCACCTATTCATGTTTCCCTGCAAGAATGCAACTATGGAAATTTGTAATAAACAAGTTCCACATTGCAGCATTCCAGTTTTGGACCTACAGTGGTCAGTGTTGGATTAAGCCAGGCCAAACTTAAAAGGTGTTTAAAAGCTGTAGGTTTCATCTTTGAACTGAAGTTTCTGTGGCTTTTTCCAGCCTCTTCCTCCTTTTTTCTCAGTCTTTTCCTGCTGTGCTGCTTGTTTTGGGCAAGAACTAGAGTTGTTAAAATGTTGCCTAAAACCTGTTTAGAAATGCATCTTGAACACTGTGTATTCTTCAAACTGAGGTTGCACTGAGGGCCTGCTGAGGTTTACCACCTTTGAAATGCACACAGAAGTGATCTATTGCCCACAGGTACTCCAGTGAGTATAAAAATAGGTAGGATCATTGATCTTCTGACCTGCTCAGAGCATTAGCTGTTGAAGCATCCAGACTACATTCTGAGTTTGAATGTAGACTGAAAGAATTGAAGTTGCACATTGTTGTTGAATTGGAATTGTTTGGTGTGATTCACACAGAAAACACCATTATAAAAAAAGAGAAAGCAAAACCCTTTCTGGAGAGCATCTGTTCTGTGTGCAAGTACACTGTCCACTGTGGTACCCAAAGGAATGCCTCTTGGATCATGTCAGGAAGAACATCAGGAACAGACAGATCCTCTGTATAATAATTCCAGTGCAGTCACTTGTGCTAAAGTATCTGCAGAAGATCTCTGTCAAGTTTTAAAGTGATGGATTTTTGATTACATTTTATGTACCTTTATTTTAGATGGGGTTTAAGTTTTTTGTTTACCAGATACTTCTGACAGGGTATTTGTTTCTTGACAATGTATCCCCTGTATTGTATTCAAATATTGACTGCTCTGGAAACAGAAAAAAAGAGATATTCTTAAAAAGGCAGATTATCCTGCTTAGGGGAAAAATTCCACAGACAAAACCTGAACCTTTGAGTTGTAGTGATTGTGCAGAAAGTAACTGTGTGCTGAAGATGGAAACCAAAGATGTCTGGAAACTTGAATGTTTAAGATTTGAGAAAGCATCCCTTTTCTTATGTACTCTCAAGTATCTTAGGTCAGCAGAGCAGCATTTAGATACAGAATTGGATTTGAAGGCACAGTGCTTGGGCTGTCTGCAAAGATTTTCCTCTTCTGACACTCTCCTGTGTTTCTGCTTATGCTACATGAGCCATACAGTTGCAGTTTTGCTTAATGTCAACTTCCTTCGCGTCAGGGTTATTGGTTTATTCCACTAACTGCAACCACCCCCTTAATTATAAGAAACTAAACCAAAGGTGTTTTAATATGTAGCTACTCTTGATACTTAACTATCCTTTTTCTATCAGTTCATCTTAGCTAGCAGCAAACTAGGAACAGAATCAAATTGTAGGTGCACAGAATGAGAAACATCCCCTGACCCCCAGAGCTTTAATTCTGAGTAGAGGAGTTGAACAGTGGAAGAAAGGCTAGATGGAATTTAAGGGGACACAGACTGGCTAATTGTGTGTCTTTGGATTTTGTTTTTTGTGTAGCCTTCTGTGCACTGGGGCTGTTTTGGGAGGAAGGCAGAGAGATACAGAGGGCTGGGTGGGCTGTGGTGCCGTGGTAAAACTGAAACAAATGGCTGGTTGGTTCTGGAAAGAGAGCATTCAGAGGAGCACAGTAAACCTTTTAGCAGCCTTGCTTGTATCTGGTCATTGCCTGAGTGAAGCTGGCTGGTCTGCTGGTTTCAGTTCCTGCTTTGCTCTTCTGGAGTGCCTCCTCCCTGAAGGCCTCATGGGACACCCTGTGGTTACTGCTCCAGAAGCAGAGGGGCCTCCCTCCCTTGTCCGTTGTCTTTGGTATTTGATAACAGTGCTGTTCACAAGGCTTACTGTTCTTATTTCAAGACTGCAGTAACAATGTGATGTTATTTATTTTCTAGCCATCAAGGCCTGTACCTGTGGCAAATTACCCTCATTCACCTGTTCCAGGAAACCCCACGCCACCCATGACACCAGGGAGCAATATTCCTCCATACCTGTCACCTAACCAGGATGTCAAACCACCATTCCCACCTGACATTAAACCAAATATCAATGCTTTACCACCACCTCCAAGTGAGTAGCAAACAGAATGCCCCCACAGTCATTTATTGTTCCTCTGTTCTCTGCCACATACATTTCAGAGTCTGGAAAGTAGCTCTGATTGCTGCTCTGGGAGAAACTGGAGTTGTTAAGTTGTAATAGGTGGCATGCACAGTGTAGGCTCACTTGAGCCAGTGGACAGAATAGAGAAAGACTGCTGTGTTCTTCTGAAATAGAATATCAAAAGAGTTCTTCCAGGTTAAACCTGTACAGATTTTACTCCAGAATCATTCCTTTGATATGCTTCCTGAGGAGAAAACACTTGATTTTGGGTTGTGTTGTGTGTGCTTTGTAGCCTTGTTTATTGTATGAACTTCCATTTGGTCTGTTTTGTTCAAGGGCAAAGCCATTCATTGAACAACACTGCAGAGTAGGATAAAATGTGAATATTTATAGCAGTGTCTCTATTGTGATCCATACAGGCTTCTTAGGAATATTCAGTACTGTGCCAGAAATTGATATATGTTCCTTTCAAAGCCACTCAACGTCACAGCTACACTTGGCTGGGAACAAGGCAGGAATAACAAGTTCTCTCTGACTGGATACTAGCATGAGATGTTTGAGGTTTTGAAGTGACTGATGAACAATAGGAGCTATCATTTACTAGGGAGCTGGGAGAACCCTCTGTTTTCTGTAAAATAACTGCTGCTGCATTAGCACTTTGCAGCTCTGTTTGGAGTTCAGGATAGCTGAAAAATCAAGTAGAAGAAGATGGGCTGCAGTATTATTTGGGCAAGAATACAGGATTTAAAGCCATTTGGACTTCATAGATCAGCTGTAAGTTACCTCAGAATCTCATCTTATGGGCTCTGATAGTAATTGAATACCAGTGTCTTCAGTCATCACATAGTTTCAGCTGATGAAACTGTTGAAACTAATTTGGTGATGTTGATCCCTGTTCAAAGCAGGGAAAACAAACATTATCACAGTTTGACATTATTAAAAGATTTGTTTTCAGTCTTCTGCCAACAGAGTAAGCTTGGACGCAGAATCTATCCTGTAATAAAACCCATGAATTCTTGCCATGCCTGGTTTCTCTTGGTGGCTGGAATGCCATGGCCCTAATGTGAAGCATGTGACAGTAGAAGACTGCTGTGCCCTTGCCATCAGTTTGAGCCTTGTCTCTTGTATCAGTTAGGTGACAGAGTTAGTGTGGATTTTATTTTTTTATGTGTGTGAGCCTGCTAAGTTAGAGCCAGTAGCAGATCACTGTGCAATTTGTTCCTGTTGTGTATAAATATTCACACTGTTATTGCACTGCAGATGCTAAAGGGAAAGTTCACACTTTCTCTCCCTCTTCGATCCCAGCCAACCACAACGACGAGCTGCGCCTGACGTTCCCCGTCAGGGATGGGGTGGTCCTGGAGCCCTTCCGGCTGGAGCACAACCTGGCAGTCAGCAACCACGTCTTTCACCTACGGCCAACTGTGCACCAGACGCTGATGTGGAGGTGAGCTCAGCCTTGCTGCAAGGGAGGAGTGGCAGGCCAGGGGCACTGCATTTAGATTTGCCAGGAAGTTCACTTCAAAAATTGTAGCCAGGATAGGAAGAACGTCCTTTCAGCTCGCAGGTACTCTCACCTGTCGTTTCCCAGAGACATCATGTTCTAAAATGCTTCACAAATTGCATGTCCTTGCTGATAGCTCATAGCATGCAGTGTCTGAAAAGCCACTGCAACCATTGCATCCTTTCTGCTCTGAGTGGAACAGGAGTGGGGTTTTCCCTGACCCACACCACTGGGAATCCCTGAAGTCCCCAGTGCTTTGTGACCTCTGAAATGTTAGATGCAAGAGTAGCTCTGCAGGGCTCTTAGAGTTTATGCTTAAATTAAATAGTGCAGTGTTACCTGATAATGAAGAATAACCCACTAAGAGTAAGGATACCATTTAGAGGCTTCTTAAAATCATTTGGAAAGACAAGTGCTTAAATCCTCCAAACTTCAGAAGCTAACTTCCTAAATTCCACTATTCTCTGACCCCACAAGTAAGTGCAGCTCACATATGTGAGAGCATAGCTTTCTTCATACAGAGGCTTCTGGTTTTCACATAGAGTGAATTCTCATTTCCAGCACAGAGGAATATTTTTCCTTGGTGGTACTTTCCTGTATTTAATGTAGATCTATATAAATGATTCCAGTGCGTGTTTTGATTGCACCATGTTCATGCAAGAGCCTTAAGAAGATCAAATGGCAGTTAGAGCCTTACTTTTTTTAAAAAGTTACATATTTTCACATACTACAGGATAATTCTGTGCCCTTGTTTGGTTTTTCTCAGAAAATATCTCTGTGTTTATCCTGGTTGAGCCAGGATAAACATTGCATTGTCTGTGAGCTGTGGAGGCTGGTTAGTTGCTTGGGATCTTGCATGGAGGTTGCTTACAGGTGTAGCTTCAGTTTTGCTTTTTTTTCCTGCGAGGATCTTCTTTCCATTCACTGGGATCCACTGGAGACTTGTGTTTTCCTGGTGTGGAGAGTGTGAGGTGAGCAGAGATGCGCTCCCTTCCCTGGCTTGGGGAGGACTCTGGCTCTGAAGCTGAGGCTTGATGCAGGAGTTCTTGCTACCACAGTGCCCCTGTGCCCTGAGGGAGCCTGGGGGTTGGGAGGGAGGGAGATTGCAGGCAGACCACATCCAATAATTAACACCTAACTTTGAGGTCAGTTATTGCTTACTTGCATTTCATTATCGTGGAGTACTCGCAGCAGAGGGAGTTTTGGCAGTTATTTGCCAGTTCTTATTAATAAGTAATCACTACTGGGGATTGTGCTGGCTCATTCAGTAGATTTATAGTGCTGCACTGAGGCATGAGGCTGTTTCTTAATATCTGTTCTTTCTTTCTTCCTTCTCTCACCAAACACATAGCCTTTATTTAAACTTATTTTAATGAAGACTCATAGGTAAACTGTGCTCAGGTCTGCTGTTTTGAAAAGCCTGTTAATAGTGGGGAGAACGGATAGTCCTGTAATGAAGTCATTTCACATTTAACTCTGGGCTGGATGGATGCCAGAAAAATGAATTAGTCACATGTGTGGATGGATTTTGGTTTTTATAGAGAATGGTGGAACTGAGCCAATTCTCAATATTTTTCTGCCAGTTAAAATATTCGGCAAAGCCTCTCACGTGTACACACATAATGAATAGCAATGCAAGTATTTTTGTCCCCATGGGAACTTTTCATGGTTACGAGAAACAGAAAGGTTGAAGGCAGGGGAAAATGTCTGCTGGAAGCTGGTTGAGCCTTCACACTGCTGTGTTATTAATAATGTCCCATGGTGGACACACTGTGTGCTGAGAGCACGAGGCTCTCCCCAGGTCTGTCACCACCGTGACACTCAGCAGGCCTGCTCACCTCAGCTGCTTGGGTTTCATGGCAGAGGTACCAAGCCTTGCTTCCCTCCAGGTTTGGGTCACTGTGCTGTTCTCTCTTGAGGCGAGAAACTGAGTGGAACTGGGAGAGTGAGCTTTCAGAAAATGGTTAATAAAATCTTGAAAAAAAGGATGGGTTATGTTGAAAGGTCAGGTAGTTTGTGTTCTATAACTTTCTTTTAAAAAACCCTCATGTTTGTGTCCACTGCTAAATCCTGATGTTTTGAAATCCAGAAAAGATGATGTTGAGTCAGATTGAAGCCTTTGCAAGGAAAATGGCAGTTAGGGTGTTAATCTTCTGAATGAGCTGCTCCTCTTGGATCTTACAAAGGTATCCTCTTTCAGGCAACATAGAGTTTTCAGGAATGTACATTTTGAAGTTTGAACAATAAATTTTGAGCTGTTTTTTGCTATCATGAACAGCAGAATTCTGACAGTTCAGTTTTTTGTGTTCTTTTAAATTCCTCCTTGAAATTACTCATTCCTTGCACAAGGTTAACATACATTTATGAAACTGAAGTAATAATCTCTACCCACTTAATTTTTGATTAACTTAATCTCAGCCTTTTCATTTTTTGAAGGTGTTATAGAACTAATTTCTGAGGAGCTAAATACTGAGTGGAAGTTATTATAGGGGAGGTGGCAGGAATTCATGCCCTGAAAGGTCTAAATTGGATAGATTTAGTCCACAGCTGTGTTAATTTAGAATCACAGAAGCTGATTTTGGTGGGGGGTGAGATAAAGGAGTCATTTTATCTTAGTCAATATACCTGTTCTAAGACAGGATTAGTTGTACTTGTGTTTTGTCTGACAGGCATTCATTCATATGATTTTTTAAGTGCTCTGAGGTAGTGAGGAATCCAGATTTCCAGCACAATCCACTGCAGCATATTGCTTTCTCATTCTTAACTCCTAACACAGGAAGGACCTACCTGATGTTAACATTGTTCTTTCTGCAGGATCACTCCATGGTCCCTGCAAAGGGGTTTGAGATGTTTCCTGAAAAGTCCTTTATAAGTGTAAAATATGAACAACTTTGGGGCATGCTTGCCCCATCATTAATTCATCATGAGTTGCTTCTGTTCAGGGTTTTTATGAAGGAAGTATGTTACATCGTTAATGACAGTAATTCAAGAAAAATAATCTGATTGATCAAGAAAAATGTTCCTGGCATAAAAAACCACCTTCCTCTGCAGTGTGAAAGCAAAGTTAAAGGAAGATTTATTGGTTGTTGTGCAGGTCTGACTTGGAATTGCAGTTTAAGTGCTATCACCATGAAGACAGACAAATGAACACAAACTGGCCAGCTTCAGTCCAGGTCAGCGTTAATGCAACCCCACTTACCATCGAACGTGGTGACAACAAGACATCTCATAAACCTCTGCACCTAAAGCACGTCTGCCAGCCGGGGAGGAACACCATTCAGATCACAGTCACAGCGTGTTGCTGCGTAAGTGCACCGAGCCTGCAGCTGCTGCTGCTGAGTCTGCTGCTTTTCAGAGCACTTTGCAAATGTTGCCTTAGCTGAAAGAGCCTGACTCTGATTTTTTTTTCTCCATGCCTTTTTCTGGTAAGGTTTTTACTTAATGATGTTGACACAGTCAGAGTGCTAAAATGGAAATTTTTGCTGCTTAATTGTAGTGGTGTCCTTCCGATGTCTCTGATAAGGTTCATGGTCTTGGGGAGGAAAGGAGTTTTATCTCCTACCTTCTCATGTGTGTAACAAGGTGGCTGAAGCCTGTTGATGTAGATTATTGTGATGAAGACTGTTGATGGTACTAATTTCATTTACACAGTGTATTAAACAGTCTTTGGTTTGTCATGAAAACATCAACATTGTAATCACTGGTGCTGGTGATGATTTTTCAAATACCTTTTCAGATTAAAAGCTCATATTCAAAGATGCAATCTAGAGCATTCAGCTTTCCCCTTTCTCCTTTTCCATGGGTTAGTTACTCTTGGGGATGAGTACTGTATTTTTAATGCAGACCATTCTGCAAATCCAGCCTGAGCTTCTGACTGTTCTGCTGTCACTGACAATAAAGCAAGCTGCTAGCTCTCACAAGGTCACAGTGTGAGGCACTTTGACAAGAAGCCATCCACCCCTTTTGCTTTACTTCACATGGATGTTTCCCTGCATAATGTCATTTATCTGGTGGCTAAGAGCAGGAGGCAGCATCCTGTGAATCCACAACGAGCTCTCTGTTGGGTGAGAAGATTCAGCTGATTCCAGGCACATCAGTTGCAAATTGTTTTTGCAACTTCCTGATGTAGTCTGAGGGCAGGCAGGTAGGCTAGACTGTGTCAGACAGTCCAGGGTTTTAAAAATAAACCCTGATGTCAGAGATTAATATGTCAGCTGTACGTATATTAAGGAGGGAGAAAATGCAGAAAATCCTTTCTTTTTTAAGCCCTTTTATACATTGAGAATGGAGCAACTGACAGTGTGCAGAGCATCCATAAGGGAGTGTGTGTGCTCAGCAGAGCAGAACCAGCTTTTACATTTAAGCTTCAGGCTCTCACAGAAACCAAGTGTGCAAGGGAAGGGTGCAGCTCAGTTTGGGAGTGCATTTAACATGTGTGTTTGGCTCTCTTCCTAACAAAATGTGTTTCCTTGCAGTCACACTTGTTCGTGTTGCAGTTGGTGCACCGGCCATCGGTTCGCTCTGTGCTCCAAGGTCTACTAAAGAAACGCCTCCTCCCAGCAGAACATTGTATCACCAAGAGTGAGTTGGCATTTTCTGTGGGTGATGGCTTTCCAGAGGGCCTGTGTTCAGTTGTGATAAGCTATCGCTACACGAGATTTACTTGTTTAAAGTAACCTTAAACTTAAACTTAAGCTGTACCTAAGCAATTTGCTGAAAATTATGTGGATAGGTGAATCCCTGGTATCCTGAAATGTTAACAGCAATTTCAGTGGAGGTAACAAAGTTTCGAGGACACAAGCTTAGTTCCAAAGAGGACTGTCCTATTCCAGGAGAATCTCTCTGGCTTTTCCCCCATATTTGTTTTTAGCTCACCAACAAAGAAAGATTAATTCTTTATTTATCTAGGGCTGCTTTTGGTGCTTGCATGCCACTTAATTTGGTTAAGAATATAGCTGATATGCATGTGTGATGGTTTTTCTGCTCAGGAGAATGTTCTAAATTACACTTACATGGGTATATTGTTCATTCAGTTGTCCCTTAAATGTTGAAGTCATTTCTTAAATGTTCTGAAATGTCAAAGAAATTTCAGATTTCTGTGTTAGAACTTACAGTACACTTTCTCACATCTATACCCACCTTCTTCCTAAACAGTCAAGAGGAATTTCAGCAGCGTAGCAGCTTCCTCTGGCAATGCAACACTAAATGGGGAAGATGGAGTAGAGCAGACTGCTATTAAGGTGTCTCTGAAGTGTCCAATCACATTCCGGCGGATCCAGCTCCCGGCCAGGGGTCACGACTGCAAGCACGTACAGGTGAGTGGATGCCAGTGCCTGGCAGGCTCCCTCAGCCCTGTGTTCTTGCAGTACCTTCAGCTTGGCTCTCCTGGGAGAGCACCTAAGACACCTTCTGTAAGCCTCAGTAGTTAACTGTGCATGTGTTCAGTGTAGAGGGGAAAAGTAAGCTGGTGGGTCTAGTTTTCAGTGCTAGGAGATTTTTTTCATGTCAGTTTTACTTTTGTCTAACTGCTTCATTTAATACAGATTTTTCCTTTTCATTCCTATTTTCTCTGGTTTGTTTTTTCCTTTTTTGTTTCTTTCTTATATTTAGTGCTTTGATCTGGAATCTTACTTGCAACTGAACTGTGAAAGAGGAACTTGGCGGTGTCCAGTATGCAAGTAAGTACAACCACACTATGCAGTAAAATGCAGTTGTACACAATTGATCAAATTCAGATCATATTTGAGATCGTGAAGGGGAGAAGAAGGAAATTCTAAGAAATAAGTTTATATATCACATTTACTTAAAGAGTATAAAGTCCAATGAGAATTCCTGCAATGTTTTACCACCCTGGATTATTAGAAATCTAAAAACATATAAGGAGGTATTTTCTCACAAGATTTCATTACAGATCATCAATGGGTTGTGTAGGGTTCAAAAGAGGCTCAAATATTTATATTGATGAGGTAGATGTCTACAATCCAGAATAAGACTAATTTTTTTATAAAGTAAAAATTTTTGAGGTGCAAAAGCTGGAGTTGTTGCTTAGAGGAAAAGAGGGATGAATACCTTGGCATAATTTGAAGCTAATGTTTTGACCAAAGAGTTAGTATACTGCAGAAAGAAATGGAAGAAAAACTTGGAAGTGGTTACAGACTGTCCATCCTTGTGTTTAACTGGGCAGAAAAATCAGCAGAACCTCTGCAGGCCAGTTCAGTGTCTGAACCTCCTGTGTTCAGTGCACAGGGTTGGGAGCCTGTTCTAGCCTCAGCTGGGGAGCCAGGGCTTTTCAGCTCCTGTGGCTGTAACAGCTGGCCCTGGGTCTGCACCAGTCTCATGCGCTCCCCTTGCTGTGCCAGCCCATGTTAGGTACAGACAGCAGTGGCCATTGTCCTTTCTGGCTGTTCTGTGCACGTGGCAGGCTGGAGACAAGCTTGTGTCCTTTACTGTCCATGGTTGATCCATGTCCTAACACACAAGTGCTTTCTCCAAACTGCTCAGATCTTTTCTGTCTTCTACATTTGGCTAAAAATATCACAAGAGTTGGGTACCTTGCTGTCTTAATTCATATATTTATGCATCTGGGCTAAATTTTTGTCCTGTGTCTCTGAGCATGAGCACCTGCATTCAGATCTACGTAGCTAAATCATTTCCAGTTTTGTTTTGTTCTGTCCCCATCTGTGCCAGTCTTAGGAAGAATAGCTGTAATACGTAGTTGCTTTGAAGTCATAGTGAAGCTCAAAAAAAGAGAAAAAGAGAAAGATCTAATTAAAAAAAAAATAGTGGTAACTGATGTTCACAGGAGAGATCTGCTATGTTTGAAAATATTTTAAATTTGCAATGTATGTCACTAACAAAAATTACTTAAAAAATGTGAACAGCTTGCGGACACAGACAAGTAGATGTATCCTTGTCTCATCTGTTTGATGTAAATATCCTGGTAATGTAGATGTAGAACTAAAACTGTTTGCCCCAGATCATTCTTTCCCTAGCAATATTGTAACGTGAAGTTTGTTTTCTTTTTGCTTTTTAGTAAAACTGCTCTCTTGGAGGGCTTGGAAGTTGACCAGTATATGTGGGGTATTCTGAACGCTATACAAAAGTAAGTGATCTCCCTCCTGATATCCAAGACTAAGCAGCTAGGAGATATGGTAATGAGTACTGAGATAGTTGCACCAAAATAGATCTTGGTGATTGAACTTGAATGTTCTATTGCATGGTGCCTTGGTGGAGCAGGTGACAGGGTGAATCAGTTTCCACCTTCTTTGTAGATACTGTTTGGGTTATCTCTTAATGGCAGCCTCACCAGTGAAGCAGAGGGAAGAGCCAGAATGGAGGACTAAATGCTTTCTTGTATTTACAAGCAGTCCTTCTGATTCAGAGGTGGCAAACCGCATCGCTATGTTTGGATTTCATTGTGTGGATAAACAGAAATGTGCTCTCATGGTTGCCTTTTTTTAAATTTGCTTTCAGCACACTCTTGAGGAGTAAAAGATCTTAATGTTGTATAACACCAGAGAATTTCAGAACTAGTTACCATGCAGATTCTTATGGAAATTTCAGTAGAATTGATTTTAAAAAATTCAACTGATATGCTAAATTTTTACATTATTTTACAGCTCCGAGTTTGAAGAAGTTACCATTGATCCAACTTGCAGTTGGAGGCCAGTCCCTATAAAGTCAGATATTCACATCAAAGATGACCCAGATGGCATTCCCTCAAAAAGATTCAAGACCATGAGTCCAAGCCAGATGATCATGCCAAATGTAATGGAGATGATTGCAGCTTTGGGTCCTGGCCCGTCACCTTACCCATCCCTACCCCCTCCTCCAGGAGGCAACAACTCCACTGAATATGGTAACCAAGGTTAGTTCTGCAGCTTTGAGCACCCAGCTGCTCACTCGAGCTCTCAGTGGTTCAGCCAGCCTGGTGATTCAGGTGCATCTCCTCAGAGTGATGCATGAGGGAAGCAAATTATATGGCTGCAATTCTGAAATTCTGTGTTAAGTCTTTTCAGTTAAGGTTTGTCTGTTCAACAGAATATATATTTTAGTAAGCATTATGTCTTAGTAATATACTGTAGTATTTAGTTATTTTATTTAATATTTTAAGTATTTGGTGCTTGTCATATTCATAGTCATGCAGCCCTCCCTCAATCAAGAAACACTGGATGTTATGTTCTATATTCATGGCTTGCCACAAGAGACAT
The DNA here is from genome assembly GCA_013397245.1 of Thryothorus ludovicianus. Classification (NCBI taxonomy): domain Eukaryota; kingdom Metazoa; phylum Chordata; class Aves; order Passeriformes; family Certhiidae; genus Thryothorus; species Thryothorus ludovicianus. The sequence continues at coordinate 20,597 of VZTB01014847.1, read as the reverse complement.
ATTTCTGCATGTTTTTCTGTGAATTTTTCTTCTGCTCCACTCTCAAGTGAAAACATCTAGTACTACCTAAGCAGAAAACCTTTAACCCTACCACCTGGGCCACTAGGTTAACTTGTGTCGAGGTGAGTGATGTTCCATAGGCCACCAAAAAAGGGACAACTTTTAAAGAGCTTTTAGCTGCTTTGCAAATACCTTTGCATTAGAAAATTACTTTTGAGTTCCTGTGCCCATGTGCTACCAGATTGAGGAACAGGGAACTAAATACACGCAATGGAGATAGGTTTTCAAATTACTGGTATGCTGTGAATAACTCAATTATAGTGACAATTCTGAAAACATGAAACCAGAGATTATTTCTTTTGCAAGTAACATGAGTCAGTTCAGCTTTGGGAAAAGACCAACTGTTCACACTATCAGAATTCCCAAATTGATTACAAGGTGATACATGTGCTTTTTGCAGGCGTTGAAGAAAAATATAGATTGCGTGCAAAATACGGTTAATTTGCTCCAGTGACTGCAAAACTGATGACAGATGATAAAACTTAAAAGGTTTTCAAACAGATGAATGATGACTATAACAAAGCCAAGAGCACTGAATCACATTTTTTCCCTCATTTAGTAGGAGTGGAGTGAAGTCAGACCCTGAGAACAGAGCTGTCTGTTCTTCACCCTGCTTCCAGCTCACACTCAGGAGCAGACAGGATAGCCACGCCTCGTGTGGGGTTAGGCTTTGTGTGAGCATTGCTGCCTAGCCTGGTCCTTTGGGTCCTGTAGCAGAGGCAGTCCCTGCTCCTTGGGACCCTGAGTCACCTCTGGCAGGTGAGAGCCACGCTGTCCCATTTGCCCTGCAATAGGGGTGGCAGCACAGTGCTCCAGATTATCCGAAATGTCTGACAGGGCTCTCCCTCAGCACGTGGCACTGCTCCTGCTGCAGAGGGGGGCTTGCTGCTGCATGGCTGTAACTCCCTGGGCATGCTGCCTTGTATCTCTACTCTCCATCAATACTGAAACTTAGTGATTGCAATTACATGATGTCCTCTGATTAACAGTTCTTTAGAGCAATGTAGTAGTAGTATTACTACTGTGGTTTATGTTTGTTTATTTGCGTTTGACAGAGGAAGCATAGTGAAGTTTAATTTGCAAACATAACAAATATTCAGTAATACAAGACCACATTCCAGCTGCCTGCTAATTAATTATTCCTGATGCAAGGCAAGACCAGCTATGTTCTGTGAGACTCATCCAGTTTGCAGATTAACAGAATGAGAATTAGTAAGGCTCTGCAGTATTTACATGATAGATCAAAGTCCTGCTGTCTTTAAAAAGTACTCTTACATGGCTAATGACTACTATTCCTTCAAGATTAAACTTCTGCTTGTGAAGCTGTGCTAAAGAGCAAATGATGCAACTACTTCAGTTTGTCAAACTCCCTTCTTCAGTTGAATATTTAAGACTGCTGTACTTCAGCTGACAAAGTGCAGGCTCTGTGTGCAAGCTCCAAAGCTATTCTGTTATTTCAGAGCTCAGTATTATTCAGTTCAGTTCATTGTATGAAATAGGTGATTTTTTTCCTGTTCGTAGCAAATATGCCACTAGAGCTGATAGCTGAATTGGAAGTGTTAAGAGGGGAATCTTGACAAAATGTATGAAGAGTAAAATCCCTGTGCTGGGATACCTGCTTGCCTTAGAATTCACATGAAGAACCCTGGGCTGAGGTGGGCTGGATCCATATGGACAGTGGTCACACAGCACTTGTCCTGCAGAGCAGCAGGGGACTCCAGGTCTGCTTCAAGATGTATGTGCAAATCCAGTCAGTCAAGTGAATTTTATAAGTTTTGTGGGAGCCCCAATTAGATATGAACACCTCTTCTGTGCCTTTTATGAAGGGATAGAGCCTATGCTGTGCTATGAACTGGTGTTGTGGCATCTTCCAGATTCACTTGGGTCAATTACTTTCATCAGAAGGTGAAGCAATGCTACAATCTTTCTGAGTGTGTAGAAGCACAGACATAAATAACACAGGTGTCCTATAAATAATCTGGGACTTGAGCAGTCAGTCTCAGTTACACTGAGATGGTTCCAGATACGAATATCCCATAGAATTTAATATCCTGTTTACTTCTCGGTATGTTTAAGTTTATGTGGTGAGTTGGCAGATGTTTTCCAAAATGTCAGCAGTTTTCAATTAGTTCCAACACATAAATGAATTATTGCAGCAGCCAGTGTTTGGAAACCAAGTGCCCTGTCCCCACTCGCTCAGCCCTGGGAGCACAGCCTTGTCAAGTTCAGTGTCACAGCTCCCTGTGCTGTGCAGGGAAGGTGTCACATCTGCACAACTCCTGTGAGATACTCAGAGAGATCAACCTTGGAAACAAATCACATCTGTTTCTCTTTCAGGCAACAGTTACCAAGGTCATGGCAATTTTGACTTCCCGCATGGGAATCCTGGTGGCACATCTATGAATGACTTCATGCATGGGCCCCAGCTGTCACATCCCCCAGACATGCCGAGCAGCATGGCAGCTCTCGACAAACCTCTCAGTCACCCCATGCAGGAATCTGTAAGTAATGGTGCTGGGCACGTAGGTTCTCGCTTGTGGGGGTAAGGAGCTCTCATCCAGCTGATGGACTTACCTTATGAACTGCTTTTACTTTTTGTGGACTCCTCACTTGGGAAATTGCTGAAATAGAGCGTTTCTTGAGAAATGCTGGAAATGCCATTTTCAGTTTGTGGCCACTTTGAGTTTTTGGAGAAGCATTTCTGCACTTTTTGAATTGTCATTTAAGCTTGTTTATCTGAAAGAAAGAACCTGGCTCAGTGTGCTTGTATTAATCATTGTGCTTTGCTCTGACACATGAAAAAAAAAAAAAAAGTACTTCATTCCCTAGGCCAGCAGGACTGTGAATATCCATCTCCAAGAGACAGCTTGTTAAAGCAAGATATTGGATGACTTCAGAGCAGGGACAGTATCTTCCCTGGCTTTTTCTCTGAGGGCAAAATTTGCATCAAAGCATTTTGATAGTGGGGGGGAATTCTACTCAAGTAGCATGAAAGGCACTTTCAAACTTTTGGTAATAGGACAAGCCTGCAGATTTCAAGGAGAGACACTGCCACTGGTTTGAAATGTAAGAGACTAAAAAAATAGAGGTTCCTCAGGTCTCAGATGGTGAGGCAGAACTGTGCATTGGAAAAGCAGCTTGCTCAGAGCACTGAATTTTCTATACAGAACTTTATATATCTCCAGAAAATGCAGTACTGCAGCAAGTAGGTGATAGAAAAGCTACCAGCAGCACTCAGCTCTTAAGCATGGTTAGTCATCTATTTTAACTCTGTGTGTGGGGTGTGTATACATCCTTTTATGTTCATTTAAGTTGCAGGGCAGGGGGTTTAAAGTGTGCTGTTACTGCACAGGAAGGATGTTTAACTTGACAAGTCATATGTGCTGTGTCTTTAGTGAATCCTAGAAAGTACAATTTCAGAATGTAATGAGGGAGCGTGGTAGCAGATGCTCAGCAAAAGCCTACTCAGTCAATGTCTCCTCTAGCTGGCAATAGGTTTTCCAAGGAGGATGGTGAGAAATAGCAGAGAGTGGAGAAAGAGTTCTTCGTATAGTTTGGAGAGAGTCCAAGTACCAAGACTATCTGCAAAGGAAGAGTCTAGAAACTATAATGACTTTACCACTTTACAGGCTGATAAATGAGGACAAACATGCTGTAAACGTAGTTTGGCATTGGCAAATTCCTCATACACAGCTTAGAGTGGTCAGAATTCTCTGCATAAGAATCAACCACACAGTATTGGAATACAGTAGTGAGAGGAAAAAATACCAGCCTGAACCACTCAGAGCTGCTTTCCTTTGAATCAAAGTCACAGGGAATTACTCTTTGCTTCCCATTACCTGACACCTACCTCTTGGCTTCATCAGTTAACAGCCATAGCTTTGCTGTAGTAGCTGCCCTAGTGAAATTTCTGAAATGGTAGGATATGAAGTAGTTGAATATAAAAGTGAAGGATTTGTAGATTTCTGAAAATGGGACTGTTTACATATAGCAGAGGTGAAAGTTTCTCAAGGCTATGCATGTTCCAGAGCTGTGGGAGTGTATCTAGGCAAACGTTAATGGACTTCCAGATCTGTGGGCCAATCCGTAGCAAATCTAGTGCTTGCTTATGATAGCTGGCAATTAGAGTAAACCTTTGCCTCAATTCTCCCTCATCTATCGTGATTCTCAAGCAACACCATTTGGGAATAGGAAGCAGTGCTAAAACAGATTGCTACATTATGTCAATGGCTGGTTTTCTGTAATGAGGATCAGTTTTCAGGTCTTTCAGCAGAGGAGAATTAGATTAACCTTGTCAATGTGGCTGTGCAGTCTCTAGTCCACATTTGAGGACTCTTAGTGCTTTCACACAGCCTTTTCAGTGTTATAAAATCTCTGCTTTCCTCTTTCTCTCTTACCCTCTCTCTTTTGTTCTTTTCTCTCAAAATGAACTGTTTGTCTGTAGCTGACACTCAAGAAAGGCATCTTTAAAATCAATTCTTATAGAGAAATACATTCCTTTAACGCGTTCCTAAATTGTGTAGTTGCATGTCTTTGGAGAGACGCTTCATACAAAAACAACTATAAACAAATTGTGTGATTGAACCAAGGTTTTAGATGTTGCCTGTGCTCTTCTCTTCCTTTTTGTCCTCCCTATTTACACAGCTAGCAGGTTTTTGTAGTTTGTGCATACTGTTAACTTTGGCCATTTACAAGGTGAGTTGGGGTTGGATGTTCAGTGCTTTCAGACCTGAGGTCTCTCTTACTGGAGCTGCATGCTGCTGAGAAAGTTCCTGGCATTCCTATTCTGAAGATTTATGTGGTGGCAGAGAAAGTTGATCCCTCCAGATATACTCTGTAAGTCTCTCCAGGAAATGCAGATATTTACCCAGCGTAGGTAGGACTGGGTAACCAGGAAAGAATCAATTAGAATTTCTTTCCCTCAACACTGCTGTTCCACTCCTGTGGAAGAAGAGGAAAAGTGAATACCTTGAAATGTAAGAGACTTAATGACCAAAAGAAACATGACCAGAAGTAACTCTTGCCCAGCATAGAGTGTTATGAGAGCCATGGAACAGATGCTACATTGCAACAGTGCGAGATTGCTACAGAACAGCTGCCACAATCATATCACGTTTGTTTTCAGAAATTGTAAACAAGTTTTAGACAAAGGATAATTCAGTTAGCTCTGATTTAGTGCTTCTTGCAGACAGTGTAAGGACTGACTGAGCAATGGATGCTGACACCATGGGTTTAGAGGTGATAATGAGCTGGTACTACCCTAAAAAGTCATTGCTTTTGTTTCTATTTTTACTTTTCTTCCCTCTCACACCAACAAAAGTGTTACTGTAGCCATGAAGTGATCTGGACTCAGGTACTGATGAGATTGGATACTAACTAATTCAGGGACAGGGTGTGTAAATTCAGTGCACATCTACAAAGTTTCACCTTGCAGACATTGCAAAGGGGTGGATGGGAAAAGTGGCCAAGAACATCAGCAGGATAGGCTGGATGGCATCTTTTAATAGTTTTGGTAGCTAACACAGCAAAAGTGTTGGGAAAACTGTGACCCTGATAATGGAGAGAGATATAAACCATTGACTTAACCTGGTGATTTTTTTCCCACTAATAATTTTCTTCAGAGACAGAAGGAATATTGCTGTGCAGCTGGCAGGCCCTGTTCCACAGTTGTACATCTTGGCACTCCTAGAGGTCACTGTTGGGCTGTAGAGTTGTGCTGTTCTGTGCTGTTAAGCTGAAGATGTAGTTGTCTGCTATAAGCTTTTCTTTTATAGACTGTAAATGCTTTAAGAGTGCCAAAGCTTATGCCTCTAAAAACAACTCTGGAATTATCTTGCTATGCAATCAAAGGCAACTTTAAGACTCTGCATTGATAGTGCAGCTCAGTGCTTTCAGAATAAAATGGTGAGAGTTGCAGGTGCAAGCTAAACATACCCAAAATGTGTTGCTTACAGTGTGTTTGCACCACAGCAAACTTATAATTAGTTAGCTGAATGCAAATAGAAGATGTTCCCATCCTGAGCATTTTTGCTTTCTCACTGAGTCTCACTGGTGGAGTCAGTGGCATAAGTCGGATGGATTTGGAATCTGCGATGGCTCCTCAAGGATTATGGTGGCCCTCAGTGTTACAATGAACAATTAGTCCCTATACACCCATTCTCTAAGGACCCAAGTGACTGTGTTATTGACTAAATATATAATTAAATCCTTGCCTGTATAAATACAGTGTAGAATTTCTAACCTGCTTATTTGTTTTGAAATCTCTTTGAGAGCATACACATGTGTCCCCTGGTTAAAATATATATAAACATGTCAGCATGACCCTTGCTTTATGCATTCAGGGATCAATTTAAGAGATTCTTCAATATAATCCATTTTGGTTTTGTTCTGGAAACTAGTTTACCCCATTAACAACACTGTCATAAATTGCCTTTTACTTTCTGTTGTTATTATTGAGCTTTCTAATTTCCACACTTTCTGTTGCACGTGTCCTCAATGAGTGAGGAAGGAAACAGTACTATTAAGTGCTATTAAGACAGGCGTCTACTTATACTTGGACTTTTGCAAAGTTTTTAGGCTGTAAATTCTTTTTACATTAAAGTGTGATTTGTGGGCAGGTTTTGTACAAACTTACCTCTATGGTAACAGTGATGTTGGGGAATGTTTTTCAAGTAGTCAGACTGTGACCCCAATGGCGAAATGTATATCAGTACTTTTTACCAGTTACTTTAAACTCTCATGTGAGATAGAGAGCCAAGTACCATGCAAGTAGAATCATTTCCACAAACCTTCCTAATACTAAAGTATTAAAAAGGACCTCCATGCAGCTGAGTGTGACTGTCCCAATGGATCAGTATTCAAGTTTCAGTTGTCCTAAGAGTGGTGAAAAGTATTTTTTTAAATACTTGTTTCTCTAATTTTTTTTTTACGGGAACATTTTAATTAAGTTTTGTAATAATCTCCCTTTTGCTTTCCAAAGCTGAAGGCTGAGGTTAAGATAACTTTGCAGTTTATGTGATATGAAAGGGTGAATACTGGCATAGCATTCTGCTGGTTTCTGTTGGCTTGGCTGGATGAATTTCATGCTGTTGTTGTATGTATTTGTTCTTTTATTTCAGCCTCACTTTGTCCAATATGTAGCATTCCTCAAAAAATGTTTACATTTTTTGTTTCTCCATATACCAAATTAACATGAGATATCTGATTCTGAAGCCTTCAGAAACTCCTCATGGCACCAAGGTCAAGCCCCAGAGAATCCACTACCATTAAATGTGACATGCAGCAGAAGGAAGAATTGGACTTGTGCATTTTTATTGCTTCTCTGTCATGTGAGAAAGACTTTTCCCCCATTCAGTAATAGGGTTAGGAAGATGCATGTGGATTGGTAGTTTATTCAGCACAGTAAACATAAAAAACCACTAAGCTCTTGCTAGACAACTCATCCACAGCATGAATACAAAGCAGAGTGTGATTGTTGGTTTAGTTTAAGCTGAGGCAGTGTACTTTGCAGTCAGCAGGTGTGCAGCCACCCGCAGCAGCTCAGCTCACTGTGGGGAATGTGCTTCCTGAGCTGCCTTGGTTTTGTCAGCCATCAGAACCCAGGAATATCAGCGAGGAAAACCTTCAGCCTGTAACAGGGGTGTTGCATTCTGAGAAAAGGAGGGAAGGAGTGGGCAAGAGCTGCTGTTTGCAAAATGTTTGTAATGAGGTGAAAAAGGAATAGGTTGCAGTGTCAGGAAGCTACCAAATAGGGGAGCTGAGCAGAAATGATGCATTTTCTCAGTTAATGAGTTTCCTGGCATAGAGATCATTCAACAGATTCTCCATTCATTCATAACATTTTTTAGGGCAAAAGCATCTGCCTTGCTAATGCTGAGCAGCACCCATAAGCCTCCTCCCCCCCTCTTTGTGGTGCATTGTTTTGCATCTTCATGTACAGTTTTCCACATTACAAGGAAGCAAACCAACAGCACAAGTCCAAGGTGGTTTTCCCCCTTGCAGGCAACGTTCGAGAACCTGAAACACTTCCTCCAGCATTGGGATATGGAGTTTTCTTTTCCGATGGCGCTTTTTTATTTCTTTTCTTTTTTTGTTGTTTGTTGATTGGTTTTGTTGGGGTTTTTTGTTGTGTGTGTCGTTTTTTAATTTATTTCATTTTATAACATGCAGTTACAGAGTCAGGCACCGCGAGCACTGTACCTTGTGGCCTCACTTTCTTTTCCTGCTTTTTTCCTCCTCCGCAGATCCCTCATCCCGGCAGCACTGATCAGTCCCATACTTCCATGCAGCAAGGTTTGCACGTCCCTCACCCCAGCAGCCAGTCAGGGCAGCCATTACATCACCGCCGGCCTCCTACCCAGCAGTCCCGGCAGCCACCCCCGGCCGCTTCTAGCAACCATCCACACAGTGACCTGACCTTTAACCCCTCCTCAGCCTTAGAGGGTCAGGCTGGTGGACAGGGAGCACCCGACATGCCGGAGCCCTCGCTGGATGTAAGTCTGTGTCATACTCTCATCTGCCTGCCATAGCGTGTGCTTCGCATCGCGCGGGAGGGCGGGGCGGGCAGGGGACGGGCCCGCTTCCACAGCACATGCCATCCTTCCATGCTTTGGTACATGGGCCCAGGGCTGCAGCCGAGGTGACAGGGCACTCCTGACCTGCTGGGAGAATGGATGGTTCCGGCTGGAGCAGCTGCGTGGTGTGCGAGCCGTAAGCCTCTTCCTAAGCACCAGGGCAGGCGTTTCTTTAGGCGGCAGCTCGGGCACCAGGCTGGGAGCCACGTCCTGCTTCCCCACCTCGGCACTGCTTGGGCTGTGCTGTCCCAGGCCCTGGAGCTGTCGCAGTGCCTGGGCAGGAGGGACACAGCCGTGTGTGGCTCTGCCTGTGGCGTTGCTGTGCCAAGTGAGCCGTGCGCTGAGCCCTGCCGCGTGTCCTGGCCAGCGGGACCCGTGATGGCCCACGCTGTGACACTGCCCCTGCTCCCTGCAGCCAGAAACAGTCTGGGCCCCTCCACACCTGCTCTTGTGGGTGGCTCAGCAACACAAGTTCCTCCTCCCAGTACACCACACAGGGAAGTAAACAACAAGAACATTTTCTGCCTCCTTTGCCACCATGGGAGGCAGCTCACAACTAAACTAAGTCTAGTTTTAAGGCCAAAAATAGTCTTCCATCTCTTAACATCAATTCAGTGGAGTTGGAAGTGACTTATCTGAGGTATATCTCTCTGGTTAGCCATCTACGTCCCAAAATATAAATCCTCACCACTAGGATTGGATTTTTGTTTGAGTCATGCATTCCTGTATGTGTATCTTCTGTCTGTTCCAAAGTCTGCTGCTGCACAGTTAATTTTCTTAGAGATATGTTCGCTTCTGTGCCTTGGATTTATATCTGTATTTGCTGTTGCTGTATACTTGCTTCTCCCCTGTCACATGGGAGCACTAGGCTGGCAGGTAGCCTCACAGGAGAGGGAAGGGGTTAGGGGACAGATAGAGACTCTGGGATACTGCAGGAACAGTGACCAGTGAGGCAACTTCTGCAGTTTCACACAATGTGGTTGTGTACACATCCTTTGGGAACAATAGTTCATGTGGCAGTTGGAGTCCTGAACCCTTAAGGACCCTGTCTGGGCAATACTAAAAGGTGAAAAAAAAATTTCTTTTTTTTTTTTTTTCTTCTAATATTTAAGAAATGTACAGTATTTTGTTATGGGTCAGACACCCATTCCTTGGTGAGAAGCAAAGTACAGAAATCTGTACAGTTACCACAGTACTGTGGTTATCACTGATGAAGATTGCTGATTTCTTAATGGGAGGCAAGTACTGTACAGTGTGGGAAATAATTTACTGGAAATACCTGATCAGATGGATTATTTTAATGGGTATGCTGTGGAACCTGGCTGAATAAAGTCCCATGCAGCAAAGCAAGCAGGGCACTGTACTATGAGCATCTCGGCCCAGTCCCTACTGACACAGTCACAGTCACACTGCAGGAATTCAGTGAGATACAGTCTGAGGTTTAACCTGGCTTAAGGAATCCACCTCATATAGATGCAGACACAGACAGGGGAGATCTGCACGGGTTCTTCAGACAGCCAGGCTCAAGACTGAAATCATGGGTTAGACCTCTCAATTTGCACTTCAGGAGCACAGGGCACGCTTCTCCTAAATCTGGCACATTCCTGCAGCTTCTGTCGCCACCAGCTCTTGCAGGCCCTGGCACTTCTCTCTTTTGTCCCTGCTCCAGCACAGCACTCTCAGCTCCCAGCAGGGCCTTCCTGAGGTCTCTGGTTTTCACACCACTGGGGCAGCAGGCTGGCTGTGCTGCCTGACACCTCTGACTCAGGGAAGCTGAGGTCACCCTCACAACTCAGAAGACTTCAACTTCACACATACTGAGCATATTGTTTAAAACTTCCACTTTTCTTAAAAAAACTTTTTAAAAACTCCCCTGTATACAAGCATGAGTCTCAGAGATGATTTAAATTTTTAAGAATGGGTTGTAAAATCGTAGGAAAAATTCAATTATTTTTTTATTTCTCCACACCTGATGAGGCTGCCATTTTCTTTTGGACTTCCTTTTTTTCCTTTTGGATTTTTTATGATGTACTCATAAAAAATTATGATAGGAGGTGAAGTATATTTAAAAGTTTCTTATCTCCAGTACTATGAAAAGAGCATTTTTACCATGAATAAAAGGAAGTGCTAGTTTAAGAAAAAGATTCCTTCTGGGAGATTCTATTTATGTAAACTTGACATTGCATTTTTTCAAAATGCTTAGAAGGCAATAAACTTTTTTCTGCATTTCATGTTTAGCTTACTGAAAAATTTTTTTATCCCTATAATGTTAGAAGATGTAGTTTCATTTGCACAAGAGTAATAGAAGCATATAAATACAGTATTTATTTGTTAAATGCAAAGAGGTCAAGCTTTTGCTTTTATAATATTTGAAAACATAGAACAACCTGAAATTACTTTCTTGTACCTACTATTAAGTTTGTTAAAACAGTCCATATTTTTCTGTCTTTAACACGATGCAGAACATAAAAGGGCTTTATTACAAACTGTTCCCTGCAATTTTTTATATATGACACTTTTATATTTGCCTAGGAAAGGGCAAGATGCATTATGGAGCAGAAAACATTGCCTGATACACACAACCCAGGAGTTACGATGTGCTTGTCATCTGTCAAATCAAAAAGAATGTGTTGTGATGGTTTGAAAAACAAAATTTTATACTTGGAATACAGTATTGATGGAAATACAAACTGAAGCCTCACTGCTATTCATTTTGATACTTTAAAGTAACTGTGCAGAGTAGGGCATCTTCTGTTGGCTGGAGTGTTACACCTGTGACCCTTAAAAATGTCTGGAATTGCTTGTAATGCTGTAGTCAAGTAAGTACTTCCAACCACTGTAAATTCCTGCCACAGAAAGGAGAAGGACTCACCCAGCTGCCTTGACACTCCTCTCTCCATACTCCTCCTCAGTTGTTTTTTTTCCACTTTCCCTGATTTGTTGGTTGCTTTAATCCTGGGTGAGTTCCTTGCTCCAGGTCACTGTCCCAGAGCTTAGATCAGTGCACTGAGGAGTTACTGAGGGTGAGGAAAGGACAGGGCTGCCTCCTTCTGTAGATTTGCAGGCTTTGGGTGGCCATCTGATGTGTGAGAGCCAGAGCAGCCTTTCTGATCTATCCTAAAGCTCAAAGATGGATTGCTCAAACTGCATGTTTCAAGTGTTTATGCAGTGTTTTGTAGGAAACATCCATAATGAGCATCTATCCAGAAGTTTTTGTCAGCATCACGAGCCAGGCAACATGATGGGAAGGTGGATTGAGAAACCCTAACTGAGATGATAATATAATTTACAGGTGAAAACTGAGTCACAGAGATTTTCACAAGCAAGTGGATACTGCATCATCTGAGGGTGTTAGGCTTGTGATGCTGCCTTCTCTTTTATTTGGATATGTTGTTACGAAAATCAGATTCCAGGAATGTGTGGTGTTTAATCCCTTTTTTCCCTCAATTGTGTTTCTGTTATCTGTAATTTTTCTTTTATCTTTGTATTTTATAGCTGCTTCCAGAACTCACAAATCCAGATGAGCTGCTTTCATACCTGGATCCTCCTGATTTGCCAAGCAATAGCAATGATGACCTTCTGTCTCTCTTTGAGAACAACTGAAACCATATGTATTCTCCCATCCTTTTCACTTGTTCACACGTGTGTGGCTGCACAGCGAGGAATCTTAACACTCCTTTTCCACAAGAGAAGAAAAAAACAAACCTCACAACTTGATCCAATGGTGCACTCCCTGCTTTCTTCATCTCAGAACTGCTTTTCTTAGCTTCAAAGACTGCGAAAGTGACGGGAGAAAATAACCCAAAAGTTAAATAAATGCAGTAATCTCCGAGTCTGCCATGCTACATGTGACAAAGAAGCATAGACAGTTGTGCAGCTATTGGAAACCCCATTTGGTGTTCATCCTCTAGAGAGAGAGTTCTGTGATAAACATAGTGTGAAGTATCTTGGCAAAACCGAATCTTGGCAAGGGAAGAAAAATCAACAGGATGGAACTGTCTTTAATTGACCCGTCTCAGAGTGTCTTTACAATGCTTGTTCTTCCATTTTTTTGAAACTGTATCTCCCTCTACCCCACCTCTCCTCTGCCCCCCTCCAGCCACAGGTTTGCCTTGGAATGATTGTCCTGGCCACACACAAAATGAAAAAAAAAAACACCTACAAAGCTCAAAAAAGCACAAATCCTACAGTGAAGTGGCAAAGTTAGGGAAGACACAGAGGCCTGTCAGAGGGAGCCAGCAGTTTAGCTAACGCGCCTTCAGTAACAGAGTCCTGAGATGCTGAGGCTGCAGCCGTGGGTGTCGGGATCTCTGCGAGCGCAGGGATCCTAACCTCCTCTTTGCTGAGGGTTCCTCTGGCCCAGCACACAGATTGGAAGCACCCAGGAAAAATTCTTTAAAACTTTGCAATGTTTAGGGATTTTTGTGATTTGGTTTCAAATCAGTACCGTTTCTGGCTGCGTTTACATCCAGCTGTAGAGATTGCTGTAGTAGATCTTTTTGCCGTGTATGCCATAAGTGATGGAAAAGAGAGGGGGGGGGATGCAAACCAAACTGTTCCTGATTATTACCTACAGCCTTCAGTGCCCCAAGAGTTTGTGTCACTGTCTGTACTCCACAATGCATAGTAAGACAAGCTGGGTTGAAGGCAGCGAGGAAATCATTGCAGGATGGAGGGAGAGTAACATCATTATCTGCATAATTATTTTTAATAATCAGCTTGAGAAGGGGCATTGACATTGGACGGACGTCTTACGGCTTCATTTTAGTTTTGCTTTGCATTCTGTTTTCGTGACTGTTACAGATACTTCAGCCTTTTTCCTTTTTTCCTCCTTCAGTTTCTTTTTTTAAACTTTGGCTGCTGGGATGAGCTCTTTCTCCCGAAGGACCGAGCGTGGGGAGAATAAGTACCTGTCAGTAGATTGCTACTGTCCTCAAGAGACCCTGCTGCCACAATTACTGTCTTGCCCCTGTGATCTTTGCTTCTCGTGTGGTTGCTGCTCCTGCATGAGCTTCCTATTGCTTCTGTGCCCATTTCTGTGCTCTTTGTCTCTCTCTCTCTCTTATAAATGATGTACAGTAGCTGTGTAAGAAGTGCATGTGTGCCAACTTTGCCCTCGTGGTGCAACATTTCAGCTTTTGCCCACTGTACAGTTATTGGTTTTGTTTCTTTTGATACTGAAGCATATTTGACCCCAGTCCTTTTCCTCTTCCCAAATCCAATCAAATGCCCTTCGTTTGCTCGCCACAATGCGTTTTAAACTGAAGTGCCAGGCAAAATTTTGTTTGTTCCTGTCAGTTTGACTAGATAGCTTCCTAGCCCTCTGTGTTTAGTTTGCGATGCTGTAAATGGCATGCTCTGTGCTTACGACTCTGGATTTGCTTTCCTCACCAAAGTCATATTTGTAAATTCTCTGCATTTTTTGTTTTATTTTGCTCTTTTTGTTAACGTTTCCCACTACTGCTGTACATGCGTTGTGGTATATATATGCTAGTCAGCAGCACCTTGCTGTAGATATTAAAGGAAATGGCAGTTTAGTTCTTTTATTTTCCAGTAGGAGTATTGAATCTGTCAAACGTATTATGTAGAAATGGTCCCACACTTATATTTTTCCTCTTTCAAGTTTTTTTAAGAAAGGCGCTGTTCATTATGCAAAATCAATTATTTTAAGAATTGCTATTGTAAATATCTTTGTGAATATTTTAGTATCGTCTTTGATAATATTCAACATTTTCATGATCTGGTTATACTTTTGCTGGTGTTTTTAAATACCTTGTCTGAAGAAAAATATGGGTCCTTTTTTAAAAAAGAAAATTGAGGGTTCTTTAACAGAATAAGGGAGTTGGGTTTTGGTTTTTTTTTCCCCCCTATTTTCTTTTGGTAAGTTAGCCCAAATTTCATATCCATTTATGTGATGAATGAATTGATACATCAGGCAGTACCTGGATAATCAGGGCCCAGCTCTGTCATGGAAACACAATTGTGCTTGCCTAGGGAAAAAGAAGCCCCAACTGATCAATTGGTGTTCATTGAATGTGGGTGATCGTGAGCTGGTAATGGCAGAGTTTGTTGCTTTGCCCAAGTGAGCAGAACGTGTAGGACCAGCTGAGCAGATAAAGATGCACTAAGGCAAGCAGCAAATCTGTATGGTACCATATTTATATCGCTGTACTGGTGCTCCAGTCTCTGAAACTGGGGTCAAGACACTTAGGGATGTTGGTGGGTGGGGGAGGGAAACAGTATAGTATATTTTATTCTGCTTAGAAGTGTCTTTTTTCTTATGTAGGCTTGACAACCTGTAGAGGATCTCTGCAGACTATTAAAGATACCTTGGTGTAATACATGGTAATATGGTTGTGGTGTGGTGCTGCTATCACACAATTCCTAGGAAAGACTTGTTCAGTTACGGATACGGATGTGTTTTGTAGCCATTTTACTGTAGTAGTTTCCCCCTGGTTTTTTGCTGCATTTTTTATATAGGTCTGGAAGTCATGTGCAGAGGTGGCTAATGATAAACTGACTTTATGCCCTTGGAGTTAGTTTTTTTTCTATTTGGGGGGTAAGTTCCTTAAGCCATAGGTTTGGGAATAAAGGAGATTTCTCACTATTAGCTGGAACTGGTTGTTCTGATTTCTTTAATTGATTCTATTTCATGTTCCATTCTCCACTGATTCCTGAACAGCTAAGTTAGTCACCTAAAATTAGTTTTCTCTTAAACACAATATTAGTATTTTAAGCCAGGTATGTTAAGGATTGACCTTTTGCTAACTGGTAGTATTTAAAATGTGTCATTTAAAAGTACCTGTTGGAATCATAAAGGGAAAAATAGCCCCATAGATATTAGCAATATGTTTGGAGCAGTGTTGGCATCTGCTTTGTACAGTAATAGATAATTAAAGCAGACAGTTGACATCTTTAAACTTACAAAAACATTTGGTTTCTAAGCAGAACTTAAAAAAGAAAGTACAGTTTTTACCCATCACCCAAATATTGGACATTTGAGACAGTTTTAAAATTTATCCGTCAGCTAAAATCAGGTACTGTATAGTGAAGTCAGTATGAAAAACCTTCTGAAAAATTAGTTATTTTTTTATCTGTTCACTGCCGTATTAAAGTTTAGAGAAAAAAAACCTAGCAAATAGGGTAATCACAGTCCTTTCTTTTAAAGCTTAATTATTATATGAGATTCCAGTAGTATTTTTCTTCTTTTTTT
Organism: Thryothorus ludovicianus; assembly: GCA_013397245.1. NCBI lineage: Eukaryota > Metazoa > Chordata > Aves > Passeriformes > Certhiidae > Thryothorus > Thryothorus ludovicianus. Next base: position 4,751 of record VZTB01014847.1, on the reverse strand, counting down.
TTTTTTTTTGTTTGTTTACCTTTTAATCGTTTCCCTATGGAAGTTCATCTGGGAAAGAACCCACAGAGATCTACAGTTCTGCTGCCAAGACATTCTTATAGGACTGACAGTACACGCCAGTGTCTGCAGCGGAGACTCAAGGGACAGCTGTACATATGTAAATGACAAATAGAGACATGTTAACAGAAATGCATTCATTTTCCTTGGAATGTGCATTGTTTTTATTTCGCAGGAAAAAAAAAAAAAGCTTGAAGCTCCATCTTATGTGGAAAATGAATCCTGTTTGTTAGCGTTTGTGGAGTCTCAGCATTTGTTCCACTTTCACTTCTGTAATATTTTCTGATCCTTTGTTTTGTTTTGTTTTATCTACATGTAATATTTAGCTTACGTGTACTAGTCTATCACCTGTGTATTTTTAGGGTGCTACAGAAATAATGAAGAAAAATACGGGGATTAAAAAAAAAAAAAAATTGTAACCAAATTCATACTTTGTACAATTTTTGATATCACGCTCAGAGGAGAATTAAAAAAAAAAAAAAGTACAATCTGAGGTAACATGCAAAAATGGCCATTGTCTTTGTTTGTACATTGTATGTACAGTACAATGCAATCATTTCATACTTTAAACTGGTCAGAAAAAATAATTGTGATTTTTAGTCTTGCAAAACTGTATGTAGTTAGATGATGTGACAACCTAATATTTATCTAATAAATATGTATTCAGATGAAACCTGTATATTAGGTGTTCATGTGGTTATTTTGTATTTAAAGATCAAATTATTTGACTATTGCTAGACATTTATATACTCTGTTGTAACACTGAAGTATTCTCATTTGCTCATGTTAATTTTTTTTTTTCCTAAATAAATTTGCAAAATTAAGGTCTGACTAATTGGCAGCTGCTTTGTAAATTTTGAGTTTCCTTTTGAAATCATGAATTTCCTCTTTGCTCTCCCTGGTTTGAGTTAATACGGAAGTCAGTTGCACAAAAAGGTGTCCCTTTTTCAGAGAGCAGGACTTGGTGCAGGAATGGAAAGGTGGGAGCCACCCTGGTGACAGAAGATAAAAGATTATGAATGCCAATATGGGATCACACAGAAAAAGTCCCTGCCAAGCCAGGTATTGGTAAATTGCTGTTCAGTATGCAGGGCACTGCCTCTCTCCCAAAGACGTAATAATTACTTTGAAATTAAATCTTTGTGTGATAGGAATAACAGGAAAGGATGGCTTCTCTCTGGGATTGGCACATGTGGAGATATTAAACATCCAGCACCTTAGTTTTAAATTCTTCCAAGTTTGATGCTTTTCTGTCAATTGGAACCTGTAATTAAAGTTCAGTTAGACATTTTTTGTTCTTAATGCATCTCCATCTCAAAGTTGAAGCATTTGGTTTCTAAATGCAGCCTTTGAGTTACAAATCTGCTTAATTTATCAACCTGTCCAGCTGTGAGCAGCCTGAATGGTGACACAAGGAGTACACTCAGTATATCCACAGCACACACAGGTCCTGTCCTGGTGGAGGTTCTGCACTGAACAGAGCCACAGACACCACTCACTGCCTCTGAGAATTTGTTTTAACAGAACTACTGAGTATCTCTGTATTTGTAGATGGTATTTCTGAAGGCGTTTAGGTGGAATCCACCTTTGAAATACATTCAAATACCTGGGAACAAACAACCATTTCACAATATGAGTATCTAGGCAAGCATGTACAGCAATTATTCCACACCTCCACAAGGGCACAAGTCTTTGTTGTTGGTTGAGATATACACAAATGTGTGTATGTAAATATATATATGTAATATATATGTATAGATCTAGACTAGAGATTTATTTTTTCAAAATTGGGAAAAATAATTTGTTTCTGACTCCGAATTTCTGTCTTCCTTGGTGGCACTACTCACCCCAGTGGAGTTTTTAGGATAACGTAATAAAACCAAGTTACAGTGTGCACAGGAGTGAAACCAAAAGTATTTATCCATTCCAGCCCATAATTAATAACTGTTTTGGTTTTGGTATTCTGTTTTCCTGGAAGCTCCCCAGAAGTGTCAGCAAGACATTTGGCACTGTACAGCTGGAGGAAAGTACAAAGAGCTCAAGTGATGTCCCTAAGCACTGTACACTTTTCAAGCTTACTTTGACATCCGCAGAGGCTGCAGCAATCCTGAAAGTGGTATTTCTGCCAGGTGTCACCTGAGGACCCCAGGACAGGTAAGATGTGTGTACACAGTTGATGCTGGTGTCTCCTGTCCCACGTGCTGGCAGTGTGTTCTGTGTGTTGTGCACTCTGCACGTGCTTCCAGAGAGCCACCTACACAAGTATCTGTCTGTGACCTCTCTGTTAATCCATGTGCTAATCAATTGCTAAACAACTTCAGAACAAGCTTATTTCCCTGCATTTCTTCTCTGCTCTTCCTCATCAGCATGGGTCTCTGACTCATGTTATTAGTATTCTGTTGCCATGCACTTTTTACAGGAGTAACACATTGAAAACAATTAGAAACATCGAAGGGGACAGACCCCTTGTCTCTTTTCTGCTTGGACAATGGGGATGGGAGTCCTGTGCATAGAGCTGTTTGCTTTCATTTAAAGTAACCTAGTCAGCACATAAAACAGCTGTACAACTCGCACCTGATGTTCTGTGTATAATTCTTTAATTTGTTATCCTCTCTCTTTAAAATTAAAGAAGGTGTTTATACATTTGTGTACCTAGACTTACATTTGTATATGTAATTAACCAGAACTCCTCTTTTATCTGCTTAAATGCCACATCTGTACAAATCTTCCTGCATTATGAACTTCCAGTCACGAGCCTTTCCTTTTTACATTTTGAATTATTACCTTATTACAGTTTTCCACTTTGTGTCACCAAAATCCTACTGACTCTTATGTAGGATATTGCTCCTAATGTGTGTCATTGCCTCAATGCACACTGTTCATATTTGTTCTATCTAAAAAGAATAGAAGATTTTTCTTGTATCAGACAGACCACCAAAAGCTGCTGCTGATATATCTTGTTTCCATCAGTCTACAGAATTTTCCAGAGGAATGTAAAAGTGCCCCCAAGGAACCTAATGGATGATGCAATTTAGTTTGTAAAGCAAGCAGGCAGCAATTATGTCGTGGCTCATGCAGGTGTTAGCACACAGCGTGGCACAGGGGGACTGGCAGGTTGGTTTGCCACAGTTCATCCACACTTCCAGATACTCCTTGCCTAGACCATAATTAGTTTCCTACAATTTGAGCACAGCCTTCTGTTAAAATCCTTCCCTTTCATGGACTAGATGAGATAAGGCTCTTTCCCCTGTCTGTTGAATATGTCTGCTTGGTTTGTCCAGTGTGTTCCAACTGCTGAACTCACTGTACTTTTTGACAGTAACACAGCAAAGTTAATGCTAATATTTACCACTCCTAAATACATTGGCTTCTCTGCACCTTTTTGGCTCTGTTAGACATCCTAAGAGGTGATTTAGGATTATCAGTTATGGTTTTCCCCTAGGTAAGAGCTATTTTTAATTGAATGTTACAGTTTAGACTTGCCAGTTTGTCCATAGCTGTTTCATTATGTTGGTTGTTTTAGATTAGATTTTATTAAGAATATTCTGGCACATTTAATTTATCACCTTGACATTTGTCACCAATATGAGCACATTGATTATTGTGAACACAGAGACAGGTTGCTAATTTTAAGAAGTTGTAACTACCTAAACACTAGAAAAAGACAAATATTTTTAGATATTTTGGGTTGCAAAAACAATTGAAATTCCCCATATTTATTTAATAATTGCTGGAGTTGAAGTATGAGTGTGTTTTTAACGCATATTTAAATTTATTCAAATTTCTTACATTTCAAAATTATCATCAGTGCTCCCTTTCCTTACTTCTGTGTTTCTCAGAATGAACGTTTTTTAAAACATGGAAAATGAGTGAACTTTACCCACTTACCCATCTGGTGAGCTTCCTAGTTAGTGACTGGCTGTGACACCCGGTTCATAAAGTCATTCAGATTATGTTCCTTCACAAGAACTCCTAGCAGTTTTCCTTTCCAAGTTATGAATGATGAATGATGATCCCTCTGGGAAGATGCATGGCTTCCATACTGCCACTCATCAAACCGAGGGCAAAATGTGCACAAGTGCCACTGAGTGAAAGAAGAGAATTTCTTACCCTTCAAAATAATTCACCAAACACTTCATTATCCAGAGATGATGTTCTTTGACTGTAAATGTGCCACGTTAATTTGCATCTGACAACTTGAGAGCTCAGTTGGTGGCACGTTGTGTATTCAGGTGACGCTCACATGCAGTTGTGTCATGTAAGTACACCGTAAGGTTCCGTGCTCACTCCTGGAGTACTGCTGTTACATGCTGAAAGTAAGCAATGCTTTCTGTGGGGAAAATGAGAAAAAAAGCAGAGAAGAATCTGAGATTCTGTGTGGTGAGGTTGGTTCCAGCAGACTTGTTCATTACAGAATAACTGGTGGAATTTTTTTAGACTTGTTACATCTGTAAAGCTTTTAATTTCTAAGGGATTCTTCTTCAAATTGATGTTTATCTGAGCATTTTTAGCTTCCAACTGGGAAGTTCCACACTAAAAAAATGTCCCAAAACTATGATTATTGTTAGAATTACTTTAGAGCAGACAGGATAATTCGTCTTGTACAAGGTACAGAGGCAGCTGTTACCTCAAAGATAGGCTATATAAAATGTATATTCTAGCTATATTATATATATAATTTTAGGTATAAATCT
>VZTB01014846.1:221538-231972 GCA_013397245.1 Thryothorus ludovicianus | reverse complement strand
TTTGTTTTAGCTACAGTCCTTTAGAAAGAAAAGAAAATGGATGTTTCATGATAACTTTTCCCTGAAAAATTTGCCTTTTACCTTAAGTCTTATGCCTGGAAACCTGCATGAGGGAGACAAGATGTTTCTCCTGGGTGCCTCTGCTCTTCTTCAGTGATCAGAAAAAGTTGGAAGCAGCCTGTCACGCTGTTAGTACACTCTAGTCAAGCAAGGTCAATACTGCTGTAATGAGTGGCTCTATATTTATTCAGTGTACCTCCCTAGTTCTCTTCCATTAGAAGAAACAAGCTCAGTTTCAACTGAATTCACAGAAGCAAAAGCTATTGCCAAAGGTGAGGTTCCTGTCTGTAAAATTCAAATCCAACAGGCATGATGTGCCTGTCAGGGAAAGCTTCAGCGAGTCAGAGTAATGTGAATTCTCTGACCAGACCTTCCCACAACAGATGGGACAGAAAAGCACATGTGTTTATAGCCAGGATTGTGACTTCCATTGCAAACATCCCCAGTGCAACTGGTAGAGCTCTGGACAGCCATGAACCAGCTGGGACACACAGGTCACTGGAGTCTTTGGCTGCAGAATTCCTGACAGTGTCTTATCTGAGACTTCTGAGTATAATAACAATGAATCGTGGTTCATAACTATTAAGAGACATCTTGTAATTCCTTACTTAATTCTGCTCACTCTAAGGATGGACATAATTCTTCACAAGAACATTTGTCCCAAGACTTTGTTTGGAGGGGGCAAAATAAGAGCAGGACATCCCCAGTTGACTCTTCCTAGTTATTGGCAGAAGCAGACCCGAGAAAGAGAGGCAAGCTCCTATGGACTGAATGCAGAGCCTGCCTGGAGGCAGACACAATCCCACACTCCATTCTGGGCTATCACACGATAAAAAAGGAGAAAAGAAATTCAGGCTTCTCTTAGTGACAAACGGTACACTGAAGTTTTTACTTGTCACCATGGAAGAGCATCAGCTTCACTGTGGGTATATGCATGAGAAATTTTGTTGTGTGTTTTACAAAATGGATTGAAGCAGAAGGCTACAAGAATAAAATCCTGGATTGTTTTCCCCCAGCACAGTGTGGTACCAGGTGGACTTAAGCACAGTTCTGAGTAGAAAGACTTATTAACTTGAGTTCAGTCCCAGACAGCTCATGGACCCAAAGGGTATGTCCGTACTGGTAAATTAAATTTTCCTGGGCTCTGAGGCCAGCTGGCATGGAGCTGTCTGTTTTTATGCTGGTAAACTCTACCACTTTCCAAACCAGTTGGGAGTCTGTAAATTGAAACCCATCCATGCCAGGAAACAGTCCAGTCATTTTGTAATATCATCATGTTTCAGAGCCCAGGCACACTTGAGTTTACCACCATAAACACAGCCAATCTGTCTCACCTGGAGCAGTTGAAGTATCCTTTTCCTCCATTTCCACACCACTGTTTTTTCCCCAGTGTTAATGAATGAAAAGCACCTCTGTGTGAGATGCACCCATGACATTAAAAACTTTTTCCCAACCCATACCCCTGAGTATATATATATATATATATGGGCTGACTGGGAGTCACTGNATTTAACCTGTCGAGTGTTTAGACTTTAACAGACCAACAGAAAAACAAGTAAATATCTCTGAAACAGGAGGAAGTGTGTGTGTAAGGTGTGCTCTTGTGACACTGCTTCTGGGAATCACTCCCCTTCTGCACTGCACAGTGCAGATAATGACACTTTGCCTGAGAGAAAAATGATCCTTCTATGAAAATAAAGACGATATATCCTATTTTCATACTTAAAAAATAATAAGGATTGTTTATTATCCTTCAACATCCCATGTTAAGATTATTCACTATACCAAATGAAAGAGGAAATGTTTAACAGAACAAAGCTGGATTTCAAGACAGGGATTGAATTTCTCCGGTTAAAGACAGGAGATAGGGTAATTTCCAGGAGCTTGTATTCACTTAAAAATTGATTCCTATATACCTGCTTCAGATATCATTTCAGCTCTCCTGGGCAAGTAACCCAAGCTACAACTTGTTAGCAATAGGATAGTTTTATAAAGTTGAGCTTGCAGAAAATATTGTGAACTTTTCAAGGTTCAAAATTCTCTCTAGTTTACATGTATGTGTGTACTTACAGACTTGCACTGACAAAAAAAAATAAATAAAAAGGAAAACTTTATTTTCCAATTACCATTTGGAAAGCAAGCACCAGGTTATCAAATAAAATTCAAGAAATTTTTTTTAGATGCCCCCGGTGAAAATATTTGTTGTTGTTATTGTTGTATCTATCCAAAATCAAATTATTCTGATGTGACTACTGCAATTTTTTGTGAAAATATTAAAAATTGAAAATCCTAATATTTTTTTCATGCTGGATTAGTCCTTTGCCAATAACAACAGTAATAATTAAACCATCTGTAATTCAGATAGCTGCTGACATAACTCATCTTTTTTTACCAGATTCTCCACAGATTTTAGCCAGTCAATTTAAAAATTATCCTGATCTTCAGCCATAGCTGCAATTTCACTTACTTCAAAAACTCCATGAAACACTTCAGTGAGTGAGAATGAAATAAATGAGACCTAAATAGAAGACGTGCACGCGCTTCTTCTGAGAGTGAGCTTTAAGACATAATTCCTTCTGGTTTGATCTTTCACAGGGAGTTTATCTGTCTCTTTGTTTTCTTTCTTTACTTCTGGTAATTAAACATGTGCACCAACATGTATGTTCCCATGTCCTTTTCTTTCCTCATCACCAAAAAAATAATTTCTATTCCAGTGAAACTGTGTATGACCACATAAAGATCAAAATTCAATGAATCTTCAGGAAGTTCACTAGGGATTTTGCCTTCCATATTGTTTTCACCTGAAAAAATACACTAAAATTTTAAGGGAGGGGATGAAGGCATACATCCAGAAAGAAGGTTTTCTGCTAACTTTAGTTATGAGAACTAAGCTGAGGTAAATTTCAGCTCACACTGAAAATGTTTGGCAACCTTTGCAAAAGGAGAATAAACTGCATAGAATTATATAACATGATGTACAAAGCAAAGGTGGATAGCTTACACCAAGTTCTGAGCTATCATGCCCAGTACAGCTAAGATGCCTTGAAAACTTCACAAATTAGTTACATATACATTGTCTGGGAGGTGGTAACAGAAATGGAATTAAAAAAAAATACAATAAAAAAAAAACAACAACAAAAAAAAGAAAAAAAAAGAAAACCAACAGAATCTAACAAACAAATCCCTAAAATTCCCCTTGAAAAGCCCCCAAAATGTAAAAAATAAATCCTCCTCAAAAAAATAAAGAAAAAGAAACTGAGAAAAAACTCCAATCCCTAAAACAAAAACCCACCCTCACCTTCAAAACCTGCACTTTGATATTAAAAGAGAGTCAGAGCCAACACTATAAAGGCTCCCCAATCATACAGTATGACCAATGACATTTATGGTCAGTCAGAAGCCCTGTATTCAGCAGTTTTCCTGGTCAACAAGGAACAAATGGAGAAAGCAAATCCATGAAATAAGAAAAGGCCATTCTGTGACTTAACATTAGCAGGTATATGTTAGAGCCAATACATTACTCATGGATAAAATAGAGTCTTAATTAAATTGAAAATACTCTTAAGAGAATGTGTGGAAGTTATATGTTGAAACAGCCTCCCTCTCTTGCCACTTGAAAAGCCCATTTTGGTATTGAAAGCACGTATCTACTCTTCCTTCAGCTTCTGCTCTCACCTGGGGAAAGAGGAGCAGGGAAGAGGAATACTAAGTAATATAATGCAAATAGAACCTACACAGATATTTAGTCCTTCTAGACATCTGAGTGGTAAAGGGAGCTAAATAGAGTGGATGGTTTACAGAAGGAAGGAATGTGTTTACATGCTCTAGAAATCCTACACAGGACAGGGCTAGAACCCCTTTTTTTAAAAAAAGGTAGAAGAACCCTCAATGGCAAATAGATTCAGGTCTGAATCCCAGGCAGACACAATGAGATCATTGCCTTTGAGGAAGTCTGGAGAATTAGACAGTAGAAACCCAAAAGTTTAAGCACAGGTCAGTGGCTAAAAGGATCCACCTAACATCTCCACTTGGACTTGTGTGGACTCAGGACCTGGCATCCAACCACACCTTTAGCTAACACTTTATGACTACTCTCTCTTCTGAGATTTACTTGTTTTCTTTTTCATTCGCTTTTTCCTTTAGTAAATATTTTACTGAGATCCCAGTTCCCAAAGGTCAAATAAATTAAACCTATTTAAAAGCTATGTAAAAAGAATAAATAAAAAGAGAATGCCAGAATGGTGATTAGTCACAGATACTATTTGTGTATACTGCAATAGCTTAAATTTCTTGAGACTTTAAAGGAAATCGTATTTGGTGTGGGAGATTTTTTTTTTTTTTTTACCAAAATAACAGGCCTTTGAAGGTGAAGACAACATTTTTTTGCTCTAGTCGCATTGAGGCTTAAAACTTGATTACAGAAAATTGATGGGTTTGTAACAATATTTAGAAAAGGCTTTTTCTTTGTAAGCAATTTCATTCTTCCATACAGACTCAATATAAACATATATATTACTCATATATGTGTAATATATACATATATGTGAAATAGATACATATCATTGTGGTCATAGAAAACATTCTGCTCTGCAACTTGATATTGAAATTTTCCATGAAATAACATGCTGTGAGTATGGCATGGGAAATATAGGGTGTTTTCTCAGTTATTTGCAGATCTCTAGCCCTATATCAAGTCAGCTGCTTTTCTAGTCAAACACAGCTTGATATACCTATAATGTTCCAGAGAAATCTACCTCTGTTCACTGAAGTGTTCCCAGGTTTTATTTTGAGACTCCTACAGGGTGGAAAGGGACGCTGAGAGCTCATTGTTTTGCTGGCATTTATGTACTGCGGACAAGATCAATAAAGCTCACAGTCTTGTATTTTACTACAAAATATACAATAATTAAATATAAAAAATCCTCTATGTACTACACACAGGATCTATAGTTTGAAGTGAAGCAGAATCCTACATTTGGAACAGGGAGTTAATCACAAGAATATGGAGTATCATGGCAGGTAACAATACTGGGTATATGTCTCAAATTTTAAAAGACAGAAAGAAGGACTGGAATCACACATCTAATTTTGGCCTTAGCTACTGTCCCTAGGCATGAGCCTGGACAGTGTTATTTATTCTCCTCACATTTCTGCTAGGAATAGAGAAGGAAAAGAACTATGCACATCTAGATAAAGCCCAGTGGGGCCACAGAAGACATTTTGAGTCTCCGTAGAATCAGAATGCACTATCCTAAACCATGGGTGAAATTCATAGAAATTTTTAAATCAATTAACATGTTAAGTTCTGAAGAGATATTGTAAACTGTCCAAAGTAATAAAATCAGCAATGCATGGCATTACTTTCCTCTATGAAGAGCTTGAATAAATAAGACATTTATAAAAATGAGCAGAAAATATGAAATGAATATCCCAAGAACCATGAAAAAATATAAGCTAAAAGGGAAATTTAATTTTCCTCTGACTTTCTGAGAGAGAATGCAGTTGTGGATTTTATACATAATTTATAAGGGAAATTGGCCAGTTCACTCAGGTATACACCATATCAACTTTTAGGAAAGATGAAGCAAGCTGTCTTCTTTTAATTGAAATCAAATATAGTCACAGAAGAAAATTACTTCTGCCCATCGAAGAATATGGTGCTGTCACATGGCCAACAGCATTTACAGTGTACATGGGGCTTTCTTCTACAAAGTAAACTTCTGTCTCAGTTCTTGAGCAGCCACAAAATGGTGTGAGGATCAGCAGCTTCCCCCATCCCTGAGCCAGTACTCTCAGTATAAACTCATATTTGAGAGTAAGGTGAATCTATGTCCTATATACCGTTCGCACCTCTAAAAATATAAGAATTGACATAATAGATCAAATTCGTGATCCATTTAGCTTAATATCATACCTCTGAATTAAGTGTAGGAGGCTTCAGAGAAAGTTGTGAGGAAACCTTTAGTGGGCAGTAATGGAATGACCTGTCACAAGGAAAATTTGTTGGGGACCTCCAAAACAACTGAAGGCAATTTCCTGCTGCAACAGGCACCACATCCTGAAATGCTCTTCCTAAATATATGAAGCTCAGTCCTGACTTGTTAAATAAAATAAAATATTTCACCTCTCCTGGACTGTTTGTAGCTATTAAGAAATGTGACCACCACTCCCAGGTTCTCTTATTGGCTCCCTCCCTGTCTTTTTATCTACATTCCTGACATATTTTCTTTAGTAGGCTGCTGAAACTCTCAGTGATTAATTTTCCCTCTCTTTAATTAGGCTTCCTTATTTCACTGAAAGAGATTTCTGATGATTACAGAGATCCTCAATAAAAAAGCTTGTACAGGTTTAAATGCTAATTCTGACAATAAAAATAAAGACACAAACACAGTCAACTTTAAATTCACCTGCACAGCACAGGGCGACAATACTCTGGTCATGGACAAACAGTGGTCATGGAGGTGTCACTGCTGGTGGACAAGGGAAGATTCGGCTGCTTCTCCAAGAAGATTGCCTGAATTTTCACCTGCAGGCTAGCAGAGGCTGTTCTTTGGCCAAATGGGAAGAGTTGTGCTTCTTGAGAGCCCTCCTGGGCAGCTTGCCAGGCTGACCCTTGGACCTGGTGCTCTTGACCCATATCTGGGTGTTCAAGGATGGTTTGAATGGAGCTCTGAGAAACCTGGTCTAGAGAAAAGTGTCCCTGTCTGTGGCAGGGGAAAGGAAGCAAATGAGCTTTGAGGTCCCTTCCAAGCCAGGCCATTCTGTGTCCCTGCGATTCTGAGAAGGACCCAGCAGACCAAGCAATCCCCACGCCTGAGCACTGTCCAGTGGGAAGTGCAGACAGCAGAATGCACTGACCCAAGCCTGGAGGGAGCCGTGGCTGTCACCTGCCAGCCATATGAGCACAGGAATTGCCACTGACCTTCCAAGTCTTGCCATGAACCTCTGCAGCTATTCAGGTACAACCTGAAATGTAAAATAGCAGGTAAATAAACACATTACTAAATTCTGAACTTCACAGCAAGCTGGGAAAAAAAATCAGATAACACATTTCTGCACAAGCTAAGCAAGAACTATTCAGTAGTCTTTTTAATGCTTTTATAAAAGGTTTAGGATTTGGCTGTTCCTTAGCTTAAGTAAAATGAGTTCTTAATATTTACACAGTAAAATTTATGCTGAATACTTACTACATCCTAATAAAATCAAATGGAAAGGCATACAAGGCTCAAGGGAAATATATATTGTTGAATGTTGATAAGCAAAATGAACTTAATCAAGAAAAAGAAATGTCATGAAGTCCTTTTTTGCATTTGTTCTCTGCAGATGTAATCTGGATGGACAAAACAGTAGCATAACCACAGGTTTATGTAAACCAAAAGATGCCAGAAGTCTTTTATTCTATTCCTAGAAACCTTCACAAAATCAGATTTACATCCTTTGGTATATTTCCTAATGCTTTACCAATTAGACTAGAAATATTTCAGTAAAAAGCTGTTCCATTAAAATATCTAAATTTTCTCTACCACCTTGAAATATCCACTAAAGATGCAGACTTTATGCATTTTTGTAAGGATTTATGTACGTATATTTTTTTTATCTATATAGGAGGCAAAAAACAGATATATGGAAAAATACACAGATATCTAGGCAGTTTATCTTTTGAAAAAAAAAAAAAAGTAGTTTTGCAGTGTTTGGAGGAGAGTGAGAAAAACAGAAGTGCTTGAGTCATGTCCTAATATGGAAAATATTAAAGTGTAAATATCTGGGACACAGCTGAGGAGTGTGGGCCGAAGTGGTGAGAAAATTTAGCAGAAGAGAAATAAGGACTCATGCAGAAAGACTGGGAAATAATTAAAACAAACAGACAAGGATAAGTGCTAGCACAGAAGCAGAAAGGAAGATAAGTTCTTTAGCTAAAAGGGGGAAATATATCAGCATAGACAGAAAATAATTTCCAGTCAGTAAGGTAAAAGAGAGAAGTAGCAGAGTTTTGAGATGAGTTTAATACTTATAGGGGAATACTGTTAGAGTAGAAACAGATTCTGAGAGAAAGCTGCTGGCTGGACAGAGATTTTGTTGGTTTGAGATAAGAATTAGATTAAGTGGGAGGCATCAGCATCTAGAAACAGCAGACAGATTGCAGTGGAAACCAGGGACCCTTTCTACCCTTTCCCAATGCTTCAGTCACATCTAAAATCAATTATCAATATTAATAGGACTCTTTCCACTGACTTCAGTGTGCTTTTGAGCAGATCTTGACAGAGGAGTACAGATCTGCAGTGCCATTAAAGAGACATGACAGAAGGAGCAACTTTTCCTGCCCTAGTCCTACCTCTAAGACCTCATTTGTAACCTGATCAATATCCCTTTCTAGGTTCTTTTGTTTAAGAATCAATTTCTATTCTTGTTTCTGAGGATGGATAACTCTAACTAGTATTTTGTACTACCTCATGAACATCCAGGAAAGAGTAACTCTGGAGAAGTGACATGGTCTAGAGAACATTGGTCTTTATCAGCTCTGTTATTTGATTAACAATTTTACTAATGAGATCCAGATGACTCTTTCAGAGAATAAAATAATTCTCCACATTATTAGGAGAGGATAGGGAAAAGGGAAAAGAAAGGAGCTCCAGGAAATCACACTTTGTTGTTGTTGTTATTGTTTTGTTTGTTTGTTCTCTAATAGAAACTTTACTCAACTGTAGACCTGAGTGAAAGAGCTAGCATAATCAGTGAAAGCTTTCCTCTGGAGAATTGCATTTGACAATTAAAATAAGAACAGTTGCATAAAAGTCAGCAAGGTATGGGGCGAATCCATTGACCAATTTTTTGGGGTTGAAATGGCCCTGTATGATTTTTGGGTCATATCTAAAGATTGTCAAAGATGCTCCACCCCAGACTTCTGTGTTTCCATTGCAACACTTCCAAATATTTATTTTAAGCATTGCATAAACCCTTTGATGACTACAGGAGACAATTTGCTTTTGACAACAACCTTATTGTCAGAGAAGCCTTTCCTCATTTTGGTTTAGAGATCACCAAAAGTCAGAGTTTCGCCCAACATATAAACCACAGTGGTGGTTAAGTTCACATCTCCTCATTCTTATTTCACATGTTCTTTAACTCTTTGAAAAAAAGTGAGAAAAAGGAGGAATCTGGGTTATTACAGAAGGAAAGCTTAAGAAACATAACAATGGCTCTGGGGTGCTGGACAGATTCTGAGAAAATAAAGACAGAAAAAGGTCTGGGGACATAGGAGAAGAGAAAACACTCCCTTTTAGGACAAGACACAGAGACACAGAAAATCTCCTTACAGAAATGCTCCTCTAACTTTGTTTTCTTTTCTTTTCTTTTTTTTTTTTCTTTCTTTTTTTAACTCATTGGCATTTGGAGCACACCAGTATTCCCTAAAATCACGAATGTGGTGTTTACACCTTCTTCTAAATCATTAATGAGACTGCCAAATGAGAATGCACCAAACACAAATCCCTTTTATAAACACTTTCCCCTTGGCTTGCTGCATTGTTATTTATTACCAAAGCTTGTTTATATACCTAGGGCGCTTTTACTTCATCTGACAGAATTGAAATTCAAGTCAGTTTGGATTAATTTTGTTCATCAGCTAATTTTATAATTTATTTTTAGAAGTCAAAACTTTCTGGAGGTCTGTGTTTTCGGCTTTTTTCTTTTTACCTTGCCTTCTTTTATTCTTTCTTACCGTCTCTTTTCTTCTACCTGTAAGCCAACAAAGGAGGAAATACATATTATCGATAATGAATAATGCTATTCAAATGTATTAAATGATTTTCAGATGCCGTCCCTGACATGATGCATTTACACAGTGAAATTAGTGAGATAATTGTAACAGTTGCCCTTCACTGAGGATGACTGTACTTACCAATTGTGTTATTAAACTAATGATTTTACAGGTGTTTAGGATCCATCTGCTGCTGCCAAACATAAAAATTATTCCAAATATTAAAAACTGTAAGGGGAGAGGAAGCTGAAACAAGAGAGGACACCGAATAGATAAGGGCTAGACAGATGCTCATGTACTTAAATTACATTTTGCAATGGAGTATTTGGCTGCAAAAGACTGCATGTTATAAAGCATATTCTATATTTTCATGGTTGCTTTATGACATTTTGGGTTGGTTCTTGATTCTTGATAGCTTTGTGTCACTAAGGGTCCCACAAGCGGGGGGTAGTGGGGGGCAAGTTCTGATGAAAGATTTCACTGTCTTAGCTAACAACCAGATTGCATTTGAAGTGGATGCTCTCAGTATTCTGTTTGGGCTTATTTTTTCTGCTGTACATTGTGGAACAAACTATGGAGAAGATCAAGCCTAAAATTGGATATCTGATCTGGATGTG
>VZTB01014846.1:205292-217453 GCA_013397245.1 Thryothorus ludovicianus | reverse complement strand
AGTGTGCTAAATTGCTCTATCAAAATGATTCAGTGCTTATACTGAGATACAAACTCTTTGCAGTCAAATGTCAAGTCAATCTGAATATGCCCTGGCAAATCTACCAAAGAATAGTCGAGTCTGGAAAGCCCTTAGGTTAATGTGATGTTTACACTGGATTTTAGAGGGGAGTGAGTAACAGCCTGGGGTTTGGCCTGAATTTAGTCTTTCCGACTATGAGAATTTTAAGAGCTTTTAGAAGGTAGAACACTGTGAGACTATTAACAAGCTTATGTCTGATCTGCGATAGATATTAAGAATTTTTTTTNGTCTGTATGGCAGTTTATTAAAAAAAAAGTGATTGAGTGAATATTTCATATATAACTTTAGAGCTTACCTAAAATCCTTTTAATCTGCCTATGTAGGGAGCTACACCAATATGATAACCTGCATACCTATTTTAATGATATATTTTCTGAGAAAAAAAGCCAAATGCCACCTTTTTGTCCTGCGCAATGAAACCTAATGAGGAGAAATTCCAGCTACTGCAGAAGATTAGAAAGGAGTAAAAATTCTCAGATGCTCTGGATGAAAATTTGTAAAGTTAGCTGCAAATATCATTGCAGGGCCCCTGACTGTTATTTTTAATCTCCCATTGACAAGGAAAAGCTTGCTGGGAGTTGGGGCTTGTTATCTTGGTTTTATGGGCCACTGCTCTTGGAATAACAGCCCTGATAGAGCACTGGTGGTGAGTCAGTTGGGAAGGAGAAATGGACAACACAGACACTCAGCACATGGAGTGTGAGGACAAGAGAGAAATGAGCTAATAATATTTCTGGTAAAGAATAGCAATTTCTTCGTCAATGGAAGGAGTCCTTGTGAAATAAAAAGTCACGTAAATAATTCCTTACCTTATTTACTTGTCCATTTTGATGCTGATCCATTTCCGAGTGATGTGAGCTTACCTTTATTTAAAGCCACTTAGAGGAGAAATGAGATGTTTTGAGACATATTTCCAGGGAAAATCTGGAGGCATGCTCTGTTTTCTTTTTCTTTAAAATGTATTCACATGCTTGTCATGAATACTGATATCTGAGTATCTCAGTTTTGATATCATTACCCACGACATCTACCCATGGTAGCTCCCCTCCTGCTACCAGCTTCACCCTCCTCCACGTCAGAAAAGGGAAAGCAGTGCAGAGAGAAAAGAAGGACAATGGAGATAATCTGTCTTTTATTAACATCATACCTCAGCTGTCATATAGAGGACATTTAGAGATCCCAGAAACATGGAGTGGGAATGAGAGCACCCACTCACACTTCCTACTATTGAGGATAGAAATATTGTGTCATTCTTTACTGAAGACTGAACTGTTAAAACCAGCAGAGCCCTCCAAGTTGCATGTAACCATTTTCTGCAAATCACATGTGGTATAAAAGTCATTTATGTTTCATTCCTTTAGTTTATGTGGTGCTTAAATGACAAGCCTTGCACTGGCAATTCTTTATACGCCACTCATTTCCCTGATTTTTGGAAAAAAGCTTATTTTCTGTCAGCTACTCATTGACATTAGCAGCAAAACTTCCACCAGTCTTAAAAGCTAAAGTTGTTAGAAGACGAAGGAAGTTAAGATCCATTTCTATGTGAAGAGCTCCAGTGCTACAACTGCACATAAGTCTTCAGTTTACTCTCTCATTGACTTCTTTCACAGAAGTGGGGCATATATTTATTTATTTGTTTCACTGGTAACAAACTAATTAGATCAGCTCATGTATGTAAAAGAAAAAACAGAAGTTCTGTTGGGAAGTAAGCATGTGAGGTGAGCATTAAATTCCTATACTTTATCTCATAGTGAAAATTTAATGCTTGAAGTCCACTGAGATTTTAGTTTTAAGGCATATTAACTATCCCATGGTAAGGATTTGCAAGAAAGACCAAAGCAAAAACAGAAAATGGGATAGGAAGGTGATATTATTCTCAGTACACAGGAGCAAAAGGGTTGCTAGTTCATTGAATTGTCAACATTTTTGACACAGATAATTCTAAAAACATCCACCAGTTTGATATCCATCTGGATCTAATGAGATTCGACACAGTAGACCCCCTTGAACTTCCATCCTCAGAATGTTTTCACCTTGCCTTTTGGATGTGCTCACAAGGGAGATGTGTTGGTCCTTTCATGTCAGACCTTAATTGGAGCATACATTCCCTTCCTCACTGCATCTGTTTCACTAGGGACTTTCATCAGACGGAGTAAAGGGCTTTTTCACTCTCTCAGCCCCCTTTAATTCAGAGCATTCAGCTCCTTCTACAAAGTGTCTTCATTTTTTCCCCCCTGTTTTTGAGGTCTCCTACTCGTTCTACTATTGAAATGTTGTCTTTGTGCAGTCTGTCCTCTGTATTAACTTCTTCTTGTGCATGGATCTATCTATGGAGTCTGCATGGGAAGGGAGAGTGAGGGCTCAGGCTAACTTTGCATTTCATTCTGGCTTTCTACATTTATGAATGTATTTTCCATCTGTATTGTATTATGTGGGAGACTTTCACCTTTCATCTTTTAGCCTGTTCTCCACATCTATTCAGGAACCTTCATCTCTGCTCCCCACATTTTTCAAACCCAGAGATACACTTTTTTTTGTTACCCCAAATCTCTCTACTTCAGTCCCACTTGCCTTATTACTTTTGCTTTTTGAGACCTTTTCAGTGAGTACTCCTTCTTTTCCCTGAAACCTTTGTTCCTGTACTTTCTTTTTTCTCTTGTTAAATGCCACACAAAGATGTCTTTCAGTAGACAGAATGGTCCCTATTGGTCTGATAATTGTGTTGGCTGTACTCATATAAATGTTATTGGGAACCAGAAGATTTGACCTTGCTGGGTGTTTCTCAGTCACTGTTGTGGCTCAGATTTTGGATCTCAGCTGAGCAAATCATGTAAACATCTGCTGTTTTCTGCAAGATTGCTATTCTAACTGATTTGATTCAATTCGATTTGATCCAATTCGACTCTATGTGGAGCAGTGCAATTCCCACTGTATCATGGCATTTAATGCCTTCCAACCCCACTGAGACAAACAAATGTCTACCTCTTAAGGGTGATCCTGCTTCTCAGCCTCTCTGCTGTCCACAGAAACTGCACCTGTTTTTGTCAAATCCTCTGCTGAATTTTTGTCTCTACTCTTTGGCTTCTGTGAAGCTGTATCAGCCTGCAAACTGTAGGCAAAAAAATAAAACTGCACATGTAATAAGCTAATTTTTATCCACTACTTTCCTACAAACTGCCTAAGAATTCAGTTTTATGAAACCAGAATAATATGATGAAAACATTGAAGATACGTTTATCATCTGCAAAACAAAAGGTTTTAACTTGTCCATATTTCTTCATTGCTCAGAGGGTAAAAAATGATTTTGAACTTAACTATGTCATTACAAAACATTATATAATGTACATGATCATGTTTAGAATGCATCCTGAATTTCAGCTTCTTTTATTATTTTTATTTTTAATATGACTCTTTGGTGACTTCTAAAACTGCAACAAACAATTTTACAATGATTGACTTCTGAATGCAGCCTTTAATAGGACTGAGACAGCGAGAGTCAATCTGATATTACTAGGCTTTATCACACTTGTTAGGAAAGTGACTTTCAAATTCACAGAAAGAATGAATTTCATAAAATCTAGAGGAAATATATTTTAGATGTATAATTTAACATATATTTGACATGATTCAAATAGTTACTTGTAGAAAAGCAGAAAAGGCTCAATTCTAACATAGTGCTCAGCATTTATCACAGAAGAAAGACAGCCAAAATAGAGGCCACCACTCTCGAGACTCTGAGATAGCTAGATAGATCTGACTATTCATTTAGATTGCATTACTGATCAAAGCATACCTTCCAAAGTGGGTGTAAAAAAAATCACTCCTGCTACAAGAAGGTACACTCTGATAATAAAATTTAATAATTACTTTTCTAAAGTGTCTTTCTCCACCAATTAACAGGCCATTACTGTCAAACACTCAGGTCTTTACAGGTTATGTATCACGGTGTAGTGCACCGAGTATGAAATGGAGTGCACGGACTTTCCTGTCCAGCCTGATTTTGTAGGATCAGTGATGCCCTGTACTTTTATTACTATGGCACTTGTTCTAGAGATGCTTGACCCTAAAAATCCGGGTGCAGGATGAGACGAGTCAGGCCTCTGAACTGAATTGATCAGAGATGTTCAGAGATGTTTGGTGTTGCATGCAAAGACAGCCTGGTAGGATGGCCCAGACAATCCTTTCTGGAAAGACGTGCACACAGGAGAGGTTTAACTGCTCCAGTTTGCCAGGACAGATATGGCAACTCTACTTTGAATGCTTAGTGAGACAGACTTCTAGAAACACCTCCAACCAAGAGCATACATCTCAACTAGTCATCATAGAATCATGAAATGCATTGGGTTAGGAGGAACATAAAAGGTCATCCAGTTCCACCCCCTGCCATGGACAGGGACACCTTCCACTATCCCAGGGTGCTCCAAGCCCTGTCCAACCTGGCCTTGGACACTGCCAAGAGTGGTGCATCCACAGCTTCTTTAGGCAGCCTGTGTCAGGGCCTCACCACTCTCACAGGGAAAAAAGTCCTCCTAGTAGCTTATCTAAATCTCTCTTTTTTCAGCTTGAAGCCATTAGTCAGGACTTGCTTTAGCCAGCTCTTTTCAGTGGGAGCAGCTGGACTCAGTGTTCTGAAAATTTAACCTCTGAGATAAAATCCAAGCATTTCTATAGTCTGGACAACACTTCAATTTGACACAATATTTGTGCAACTATTATGAGCAATGAATAAACCAAAAAAATCCAACGTTATTGACTTTTCAATATTAGCGACTTTTTAACATTAAGACTTTTTTTAAGTCCTGTAAGAAAATAAGTATCCATGAAAGGCTGAGGTTGAGGCTTAGAGGCTTAGAGGGAGCACAGCTTTTGAACTAACAGAAGGGACTCTTCTGCTTTGGGGAGGGCAAAATGGGCATCCTGGAAGAAGTTCATTGGAAACTCATATTGTTCTAAGTATGACTTCCAAGGAAAAAAAAAATTACATAGAAATTCATATGTGTGCATGATCCAGCTTAGACCATCATTGGAAATACACTATAAGTGGAATTTCTTTGTGTAGCTCAGTTAGTTTTTCATTTGTTTGAAAACAAGATGCCTGTTTTCTTTTCTCAAAAAAAACTGCCTTTGTTTCAGCACCTTCTGCCTAAGCACTTTAGCATATTGCATTATACATACTGTGAAATTTGGGGGTGTAAATCTTCTCTCTGTGCAGAGTCCTTGTTTTTTGTTTATAAAAAATAGAGTGTTAGGGGACATAAAACGTAAGTGAATCAAGCCCTCAGCTAGCATTTAATTGATAAGAACTAAAGCTAATATTAGATAACAAATAAATGGTCTGTTGCACAGGCATTTAATTAAACACCAAATTAATGCAGTAATGACCTACTGGAACTAACAGCCAGAAATGCTTTACTGCAGGCAAGCATCTGGAATGTTTCACCTTTTTTTTTTTTTCTCCCTCTTCCCTCCTGTACAAATACATTGAAAAGACACACATTCATTTTTAATACTCAGTCTGGAGGGCTTCTGCTTTGTCCTTTATCCTGTCTGAAACCCTAACATCACTGGACACCAGACAATCTTTGCCAGTGCCCCTTTCCTGATGGGCATAGCAAAAAAAATGGTGAGTTGGTGTTCCTTTCTCTCCCTGCACACTGCCCTTCTGTGTCATTATCTGGTTGAAACTCAGCCCTGTACACCTTGGGTGATTACACACTGCCCAAAAAATTAATTGCAGACAGCACTTTGGATAATGGTCTCAGGTACGAAGCCTACCATGCCATGGAGAAGGCACAGGAATCAATACATTTCTTTATCTGTACAAGTCCATGTCTATAAAAGTGCTTTCAATCATACCCCAGAATATCTGAGAGGTGTGGGAGATTAACCCTGCTCAAGACACACTCAAGAAGTTTTTGTCCAAGGCAAAATATGCAAGAGTCCTTAAGGGGACCTCAGCCACCTTTTGTTGTCCTCTGCCATGCCATATGAAGTTGTAAGACAAAGTAAACTTGTGGGGCTGTTAGTTGGTGTGTGTGTATACATATATATAAAATACACATATATATGAGTTTCTGACTCTGCTGGCTCTGACACTGAATGGAGTCAGGTCCACAGTCTCTCTGATTGTCTCTGCTGTCACTGGAGAGAGATATACTCCTCCCTTCAGTTGCTGGTGGAAATTTTGGGTGAGCTCCACCTCTCCTGGAAGTGCTTTTCCCTCCCCATGGGGCTGGCAAAGGTCCTGTGTCCCAGTCTCAGCTAATTACCAGTATTTATAAGAGATGTGTCAGGGCCTATGTTTCTTTCCATAAACAATTATCAGTTTTATGATTATTAAAGTGGATTTTCACTCTAGAGATCCAACTTCTAGGCCAGTTTCAGGCTTTTCTAATTTCTCCTCAACAAAACAGAGATCCCCATGTGGAAGGGTTACCTTCCTTGGTCCCATTGCAACACCATTTGAGCTCAAACACTAATGTAAAATTACGAGCTAAAACCTGAAGCAAAGACAGCTTCAGCTGTTATCTCATTAATTATAGTCTAAATGACAAAGGAAGTGAGAGGACAAGAATTTGTTTTCTCACCCTTTACACAGGACTTGATGTTAGTTGGAGGCATAGAATATTCTAAGGTCTTGAAGCGAGATTTAATGTCTCACAGCAGCACAGAAGATGTGAACCATATCTACCTAAACATATTACTTGATAGAATGCATTTCCCAAGGAGAAGGGATTTTGTATCTCCAAGTTTTGCCTCTTTATTTATCCATGGGCTTTGCAGGCTTGGATAGAAACAGAATCAATCTTAGATTCAACATCTCTGGTGTGCTCATCTTCAGATTTTTAATTCATGGGGCAATGCTGATAAAAGTGTTCATATAATGCTCATAGCAGTGTGCTCCCACTGCTGGAAAAAACATTTGGAGCAGGATTTTAGATATCTGTTCTACAAATTTGCATTATACCAAGTGTCATAGATTTGTTGTATTGCCAATTGAATACTAGTCAAAAGAGCCAATGAAGTTTAGAATACCATTCATTTATTCTTAAAACATACTTTTGCATTTGTAGGGCAGAATAATGGCCTAGACTCCATTCTCTACGTTGATCAGGTCTTCACTGTCCATGGCTTAGATTGGAAACCTGAAATCATGTGAATTTATCACAAACTTAGTACTATCATAATAGTTATCATTAAATAATAATAATAATGATAATAATCACAACAACTGCAAAGAGACTGAAGAAATTTGTAACGATCTTGATGATTCTGTAGGTGCCTAAACGCTGAATGAATCTTCCAGCTTGTGTCTTGGCATTAAGTGTCACAAGAGTCACTGTTTTTTGGATGAGGGATAAATCTCAGACCTTTCCTTGCCATTACAGACTCTTGTCATTTTATAAGA
Organism: Thryothorus ludovicianus; assembly: GCA_013397245.1. NCBI lineage: Eukaryota > Metazoa > Chordata > Aves > Passeriformes > Certhiidae > Thryothorus > Thryothorus ludovicianus. The sequence continues at coordinate 209,964 of VZTB01014846.1, read as the reverse complement.
AATAAAGGTTGACCTCAGGGTCTTTGCCACAAGAAAAAAAGGGAATTATAATCTAGTTAATTAAATTTCTCTTGCAGCTTCCAGTACAGACCTTCTCGTATCCTCCACAGTTAGGAGCTAGCACCACCCTTTGAAAAAGCAGTTCTTGTGTGTTGTATAAGAACCAGCAACTTTTGAAGACTTTGATGCTAAATGTGTACACAAACACGTCCATGGAAATTTATGATTGCTCACACACTCTTCAGGCAAATTCCATTCCCGTTTATAGTCACTGACTCTTACTGTGATCACTTTGATGCTTGGCTTGAGAGCATTTATTCTCATATAAGTAATGCAAAAATTCATGAACAAGGAGAAAATTCTCTTTTCTTTTCTCAGGCAATAGTTAAAGTGTTAGCTACACCTGCTCTAAACAAAAGCACAGGTAACACCTCCCACCAGAGCAGGGAACAGGACTAATTAGTTCATTAAGCATCCCAGCATCCCTGTGGGGTAGGTATGTATTTTATTATCCCCAAGTTAGCAGGTAGGTGGAGTTGACTACCTGGAAGACACACTTATGGTAAATGAAGGAACTCTAACGTCTACTCCTTTGTTCTGTTGAGTAAACAGGCAACAGAACAAGGCAGCTTTAATTCCATGTCCCATTATCTTTGTTGTTTTCTGTGTGTCACGTGGCAATGCAACAATAATGTATGAAGTCACTTTCTCCAGTGATGAAAATAGGGATTGTCAAAATCAGATACCTTCCTGTTCCTTTTATTGTCATAAATGCAGGTTTGTTGAATATTTGGGACTTCTCTTGACAATCCTCTTTTCTCCCCATGCTCACACACGTTTTCCTGTAAGATTTGAAGGAAAGCATGGTGTGACTTTGAGAACAAACCCTAGCCTTTCCAACATAGCCTGCATTGTACACATGTGTACATGGTATATGAGCTGGTGCTACTAGGGATAAGGCATCTGGAATATCAAGTTCAGATGGCTCAGAACCAGATTGAGCTCATAAAATGAACATTACCACAGCCACAAAACTAACCGAGGTAATCATGTACTATTTAGACAAGCGGCAGCGTTGCCCTTTGTGAAGGGCTTTAGAATGTGCAAGTCAAGTGTATGGTTGCATAAAGATTGGGGATATTACACCCAGAGAAATCCTCAGAAGACAACAGCATCATTAACTATTTACATCATGACTCTACCCATTATCGCATTTGACAAACAGTTTAATTTCAAGGAGGAAAAACAAAAATAAAAAGTAAAACAAACACACAAACACAAAAAGAGGGAAAGAAGAAAGCTGTGTGTCAACAAAGGCAGTTCAGAAATGAAAAGCAGGCAAGATGTCAAGCACCTCGAAGGAGAGAGGTGAGAAATAAAATGTACTGCTGTTTTCCCTGTTCGTTTACTTTAATTTGGGATAAATCATGACTATTTATCAAATTTAGAATTCATTACAATGTGGCATTAATTTGAAAATACACACAGAAAAACAAAGAGCCTCCACTCGCTTCCATTTTCTTCACAGTGAATTGAACAGTCACTTTCAGCAATAACAATAGTCAATTTCACCCATCTATGAGCAGTATATATCACACCCAAAATATCCAAGTAATTGTTTGATTTACTGTTTGTGGTATATAAAATAAGCCCGAGGGATAATTTGGTCTTTGTGTGATTCAGCTGCTACTTCCTTGACCAGACAAGGCTCCTAATGTAGCAATTGTTTGAAAAGGCTGAGGGTATAGAAAGGTGATGTGATTTTCCTGACGGTTTAAAAAGGCTCAGGAATATGTACAGCACAGCTGACAACAGTTAATGTATGAAACACAAAATGCCTGCACAATTTCAGCCATTTCAGTTAAGGTCAGAGGACTCCTGAGGAAAAAAAGGATTCTTAAACATGAGCTGTAGAGAGTTAAGGCAATCCATTGTGTTCTTTTCTGTGACAGAATAAGGTGAGAATATTTTTTTTTTTTTACACAAGCAATTGCTAGACTTGTCCAGACAATCTGCTGGGTTGGTCAAATCTTGATGCAGATCTGCCATGCAAATCCAGAGTTAGCATGAGAGGAAATAGACTCAAGTTGCACCTGGGAGGTTTGCACTGGGTATTGGGAAAAATGCCTTCACTGGAAGTTTGTCCAGCCCTGGAACAGGCTGCCCAGGGCAGTGGTGGAGTCATTATCTCTGGAGGGATTTAAAAGATTGAAAAGGGTGTGATGCTTGGGGATGTGGGTTAATGGTGGCCTTGGCAGTGCTGGGTTAGTGGATGGATTTGAGGATCCTGGAGGTCTCTTCCAACACAAACTATTCTGTGGTTCTAATAGGTAAAAGGTTGAGCTGAGGAACAAACTTTTCAAGAGCTATTAGGGTATCTCAGCAGATACAATGACACCAAGAAGGCAGCATTTTCTTTTTTAATGAACTCAACAAAATACTTTGCCAGTCATCTAAATATTATTTCCTTATAGATGAAGTTTCTATAGGAAATAATGTTTTCATTGTAGGAGTGGGACAGCTCCCATTGACTTCAGTAGATCACAAAATTTTTGACAGCTGCCAAATTATATAGAATTATACTTCAGTCCCGTCAGCTGGGGATAATATGCAAACCTCTCCTTACCCATATTTTAAGGGTGGAGGTATGAATAAAAATGTAAGCTGTTATGTCAGTCTGCTTTTAAATATATTATATACACACAAGGAAAAGAATTAAGGCAACACACTTTTTAATTCTGTCCATTTTAGTATGTCATTAATTATTTTCCACTGCATTTTTCATTTCCAAAAAGAGACTACCTGCTTAGCGAGTGCTTATTAAATGCTTTCTTTTTAATTCATAAAGGAAAAAGAGTCTCATATGTTTATTACAAATTATTCAACTTTTATTTTGAAGACAGATTCATTTATTTCTTCCCAAGCTTTTCAGCAGTTCTCAACAATATACCATCTGTCTGCTTTGTAGGCATGAATATATTTAAATGCACAAGACTAAAAACGTACTCTGTAGGTGGGGATATTGAGGCACAAAGCACTAAGCTGAAAAATGTTATCTAACTTTGAGGATGTGTTTTTTTAATGAAAATAATGTGGCCAGTCTTTCCTCTAAGTCCTTGAGGATGGTCACAACCATTTCTGAGAACTTCTTATGCAGCTCCATCTCAGCTGCTGCAGGAAGGGGGATGAGCCAGGAGGTGTGGATAAACCAGCACTGGTACTGGGGGCCAAAGATGAGCTGAAATGTGGCTCTGCAGTTGTGGTCAAATGAGGATCCTGACTGGGGCTGGTCTGGGCTGTGAAAGCCTCTGACTACCCACATGCCTCAAACCCAAGTTGTAACCATTTTTCTGACGTCTTTTCAAATACCCCTTTACACAGTGAATTTCCTTGCCACGTTTAAAGCCTGCTGTCCCAGTCACCTCTCTCAGAGTGCCATACTCAAAGCCATATTTCACACCCAGTGGAAACATCCTCTTCGTGCTCATGATGTCCTCCACGATGGCATTTTGTGGGGTATTTTTAATGTTCCTATAGGTTAAAATTCTCCGCAACCAAAGCCCATATAAATAATTTTCTTCCTACACATCCAGACCAGCTGACTCTTCATGTCAACAAAAGCTATTGCTTTCCTTTTGACCTTTTTTGTCATAGAATCATAGAAAATTCTGCATTAGAAGAGACCAAGAGGAATCATCGAAGTCCTGGCCATGTACAGGGCAACCACAACAAAACCACTCTGTGCTTGAGGGCATTGTCCAAACACACTTTGAGCTCTGTCAGGTTTGGTGCTGTTCCCCTTTCCTGGGGAGCCTGTTCCAGTGCCCAACCACCCTCTGGGGGAAGAACCTTTCCTGATATCCAACCTGAACCTCCCCTGATAGAAATTCATACGTTTTCTAGATCAGAGTATGCTTAAGCACCTTGGGTGAAGATGAATATATATATTTTTTTTATTTTTTTTTTAATGCAAATTCTAAGATATCTTTGTTAAGCAAACAATTTCCTCTTGGAAGAACATACAGTCAGTCAAAGAGAGACTCCATAATAGCAATATGCATACTCAATATGCACAAATATAGACAGGAAATACCATCTATGAATTGCTACAAAGCAAATAAAACTTAAATTTGGTCATAAAAGATTCCAAAATTATTATTAAAAACACATGGGAGCTTTTGTCATTTTTCCTGAGAATATCTAAACCAACGATCTCCACTCCATCTAGAATAAGTTCCAAAGTTAATGTAGAAGATATACAAAATATGAAATATGAATACCCTAAATGGCATATGGTAACTCCAGGAAACCTGCAAGTTTCCTTAATCTGGATTTATATATTAGAAGCCTAAAATTTTAGAAGATTATGTTTAAGATTTTCATTTATGCATTCAGGCATAAATTCAGGCATAATTTAAATCAGCATTTAAATAGCTAAAATATGTTTGCTTTAAGAGTTCTCAGTACAACATTTCCCCTATCTTTTTTGTAGAATTTTGGATATGGTAGTGTTTGTTTTATTTTTGGTTAATAAAGAAAAAAAAATAAATAAAAATACAGTTTTTAAAATTCAACATTATTTACAAAGCTGACAAAACTTTATGGAAGTTCAGTTCAAATAATAAGCAGAAAATAAATTACCTTGAACCATTTTTTAAAAAGTTATTTTTTT
>VZTB01014846.1:171166-182694 GCA_013397245.1 Thryothorus ludovicianus | reverse complement strand
TCACAATACCATCTGGAAGACTAGATGCCGTGGTTAATTCCTGGCTAGTCTTGTCAGGTCAACTGTGAAAAACTGACATTCTGCCATCAGGAGCATACCCAGATTTGTTTTTCCACACTTTCAGGTTTCAATGACTCAGGCTTTAGAAGCCTTCTTCATCAGCTCGTTAGGTACAAAGGCATCTCAGAACCAAGGTCACAGGCCCTGTACAGCTTTTATTTCCTGGATAGATCCTGTCTTGTGGGGCTGTACGAAACCAAGCCGCAAAGAGGCCTGGAATTTTATTGGGTTGGTTAATTTTTCTTAAATTTTAAGAATTTATGCAAAGCTAGTGTCACAAGGTCATTCATGAATAAACTTCTGTATTTAACTCTAGGTTTGAAGAATGGTAGGACAGGATAGAATTTCTCAAATTCTCCAAAATTGTTTTCAGATATGCTTCTTATCAGATAACTGTACTAAAGGGACTGAGGGATGGTGACTGTGCAGTTACAGAATTCATGTGCCAGGTCAGTTCAAGCACCTTTGGCACAGAAGCTGAACTGTTCTCACAAAAGCTGACTGATGAAACCAGCCCACAGTCACCTGGAAATGCTCAAAAGTGTGTGGATGTGGCACTTGGGGTCATGGTGTACTGGTGGGTTTGGCAGTACTGGACTAAAGATTGAATTTAATGATACTAGAGGTCTTTTCCAACCCAAAAATATCAATGATTCTGTGAGTCTAGGACCCTGACTAATTGGCCTCACTGTTACCCAAAGGTCCAAGCCATGTCTGTGTTTTGAGAGACAGTTGTACACTCAACAAATTGTAAAAATGTTTATCTCCTATACCTGCTGTGTGGGCCACCCAAAGTTGGTCTGGACTTCTGGTTCAGACTTTCTGATCTGAATTGCCAAAACCCCTGGCTCAGACTGTTTTTTTTCTCCCAGTTAAACCCTCTGTTGCTGCTCCTAAGCCAGACCAGTGGTCCTGAAGCTTGGTTTCCCATTCTTCATCTGGCTACTGCATCAGCACAGGACTTCTGCAGACCCTCCTTTGGACTCATTACTGAACACCATGCAGATAAGCTGCATTTTAAGAACTTCTCCCTCTCCTAAATGATGGTCAGGTCACTGTCAATAAGCTCCCTACTTTGGACAGGGAGTGACATCCCTTCTCCCTTAATAATTGGGAGTCATTTTCTGCCTCAGGTGGAAGGAGATGAAAATTTGTAGCCTGGGGTACTCTCTGGAATAGTTTTTGGGGTCTAGCTCTGCAAGACTGTGCACAATATCTTTTTTCTCTATTTTGAAGCTATTTGTAGACTCTCACTTCAATGATCTATAATTGGAGTTGTGCTAGACCTAAATTAAATTCAAAACTAACTAGTAAACAGGTTGTTTTGCACAGGTATTTCATGCATGCAAATATCTATAATTATGCAGTAGTATGCGAAATTCATACATATTTAAATATACGGCAATAGAGATCATGTTAATCCTTTCAAAACTCAGGCTATCTGAGAAATGGCTGAGTTAACATCACCTTGTTGTTCAGGAGCAACCAGATTATTTTTCTGCATTGTTATGTTTCTTAACTTGCCATGGTTGTTTCCTTTTTCCCTTTGTTTGTTGCTTGTGGCTGATGAATCCCATGCAGATCTGAAAAGCTGCAGAACCGCATTGTCTGCATATTCCTTTTGCTGCTTCTCATCTGAAAACAGTACCTCCTGGCACCTGGAAAACCATCACAGATGCAGAACAGGTGATCTTTACAGAATGCTATTCAAAGTGAACAGTCTGCCAGGCCCATAGACAACAAAACACACTGCTGACTCCAGCTGGAGCGAGCGATTACTTTGATAACAAATTAAAACAGCCTCAGAAATTGGAAATGAAGGAGCTGTGCAAGGATGAATAAACTCCTCAGATGGCCCCAATTTTGTGCAAGTCTATCCAACACATGTGCTATAAATTGGTGTTCTTCATTAATAGCTACTGTTTAGACACCAACATCTTTCAAAAGGACGAATCAGGATCTGTCTCCTTCCACAGTGCTAACTTCCATCCTGATTGAGGAGACTATTTTCTCTTAACATGTTCAGAGCACTTCCTTGGGATCTTAAAAATTCTTTATGTGTCATTTTGCTTCTTGCATATGCAGACAATTGTAATGCTCAATTTAAAAATGTTCATATATTTTCTGTCTATGGGATTTTTACAGCACTGGATAATTCCTGGATGATTACTGTTTTTAATAACCACATAATTACTGTATTAATCAGAACTGTCCTATTGGCTTTTGTGTGACACAGAAGGGCAGAAGCAAGATAAAGATAAAGATGCACTGTATTTAAAAGGGCACTGAAACATTTTCTTGAGTTCACTTTGCAATATGGCATACAAAGAGGTCAAAATGCAGGAGCAGCCTTAGCAGATATCAGAAGTCCATGGAGCCCTGTGCCTTTCAACAACTGTCAATTTGCAATAATTGAAAGCAGGTGTGATGTATGAATCTGTCTCAAATGGCAGCTAGCAAGACAGAATGCTTACATGGGGGTGTCCAGCACTCCAGGTGAGTGCACTGGATCTTGTGAAGGGGCACGTAGACACAGATGAGACCCACCTTTCTCCAATAATTAATGTTCAAAAAAATGTTTAATTGTTTTTAAAAAGAGAAAATAAAAACAAAGGACAGAAAGTTTCTACAGATTCTGTAGGAAAAATATTAGTTGCACAGGACAAAAAAGAAAAACAAAAATAACAAAAGGCTAAATTTTCCAAAACATGATGCTTGATTAATTTGGTGCCTTAAGGTGGAAACTTTCCTAAGTTGGGTGCACTCCTTGTTAGGTACACTCCATACAAAATTTCTGAGATGGGTGCATGTGTCTACGTGGCAAAATGCTTTGATATATCATAGAATCATAGAATGGCCTGGGTTGGAGAGGACTTTAGAGATCATCTCACTCCAACTCCCTGCCACTGGAGAGAACACTGTACCAGGCTGGTTAGGTCCCCAAACAACCCGGCCTTGAACACTTCCAGGGTTGGGACAGCCACAACTGCTCCAAGAAACCTGTGCCAGGGCCTCAGCAATGTTTTTCCTTGTATTTGCTTCAAATCTACCCTCTATAAGTTTAAAACCATGCCCCTCATCCTAGTACCATCTACATGTGTAAGAAGCCACTCTCCCTGCCCTTTTTATCAGCTCCCTCTGAGGAAGGCAGCAGCGAGGTGCCCTGGAGCCTTCCCTTCCCCAGTCTGGGCAGCCCTGCTTGCTCAGCCTGTGTTGGCAGCACATTTGTGTCAAACTGGAGGGACAGGGACGAGAGAGGGGTGGTGAGCTGAGTCTGTGTGTCCATGCCCAGGGAACAGAAAGGCAGAAGCAGATCGTACTGAAGCCATAAGGACCCACTGCAGATCAGCTGTGTTTGAAAATAAGATTGAAATTATCAAATGCAGCCCCTAAAGTATTGTCAGTTATGACATTAGGGAGTCCTCTTTACCTATAGGAAATGAAAAGCAACCAGAGTGTTTAATTCTAAGTCATTACCTTTACCAGACACTTGTAAAGATTAAATTTGTCAAATTTCCTTTCTGTTTTTGATATCTGCTTGAGCCTTTTTTATTTCTTCTTAGGATACTTGGCAATGCCTTTTCCCAGCTGCTCAGTTTTCCTTTACTGCAAGCAGGCAAGATGCTCAGTGTTCACTATCTGAACCCCACACCCAAGAGGCATCCTTTAATGGATGTGAACCCTGAAAGGAAGGTTACTTTCATTAGTGGGATTAGGAAAACATACCCTGGTTTGGTTTGATCATCTCCTAGTTGGATCTGATTGCATTAATCTGAAAAAGGAACAGCAATTCTTTCTTTCTTTTTTTTCTTTTCTTTTTTTTTTAACGGACTTTGATGGACAGATCCTTTTTATAATGTACAAATAATCCTTGTGACCCTGATAAGCAGGTCTGATGATACTCAGCTGAGTAATGTACCAGAACTGAAATTTCCATCTACTTGATGTTTTGCATAGGGCTTTTGATGAAGTCACTGTCACCTGCTATTAACTTAATATCAAGTCTTAATAGGGTCCTTTTCTTTCCATCTTCACGCTGTTGGGGTCCGAATTAATTACTAAGGGGGAAAAAAATTCTTCACATAAATCCTTAAGCTTCATGGGAAGGAAAAAGTTTCCAGTGCTAGTTGAGATCTAAAGGTTTATTAGAAATGCCTGTCTCAACTAGACATAAGTGCTGCCCCTCCCCTTCCACGTACCTTTCAGAGAGACACTTGAAAATATGCTTAGCTTTAAGCTGGTGCATAGTTAAGTGCAAAAGGATATCTGATGTATTTGAAGTTAAGCACATGCTTAACCAATTTGCTCAATCAGAGAGATATCCTGGCAAGAGAAAACATCTTCTTATCGTTTCTTTATGTTGTGTCTCCGTCCACAGCCTGTCTGAATGCTCTCATCTTTGCTTTACCTCACAAACAGGAACTGGCAGCTTTAGAGAGATTATCAGGGAGATTGACTCAGAACTGAAGGGCACATGATAATGGAATCAGATTTACCTACAGATGCTAAAATCTTTATCCTTGGAGACTCTGCATTGGCAAAAGGTATTAAAAAATGAAAACACTTTTTCCTTTTTAAAAGGAGCATAGCTCTAATGGTGTATATATCTCAAATATATATATCATATATATCAAATTATAGAATATTAACAATTGTAGATATATTGATTTTAGATGAGTTACTTCACTCTGGTGGGTCTTATTTTGTGAAGAGTTGCATTTCTGCTAGGGTCATGCAATTAAAATTATCATTAATGGTAACAGGAAGAGGAAATAATTTTATTTTGCTCATGGAAAAAGAATACTTAAAATATAAATTTGCATTGCAAAAATATTTTAGTATTGTTCCTTCCATTTCCCTCAATGTTCTAATGACCAGGGATTTAAAGGCAGCTATAAATAGCTGAAGTGTGCTCTAAGCCTCTCTTTTTTGTGCATTTCCAGGTATGTTGTATATCTAAAAAGGAAATGAGTGACAGCCCAGTCTGCAGCCTGTTTTGTAGGAATATATGGCAGGTTTCTATTATGAAGTATTTACTGCTTCTCAATTCTGAGCTCGCTTTGGGGGGATGTTTGAATTACATACTTCTTTGCTGTAGAGAGGGATAATTTCACTGAAACTAGTGGAGGCAGGCTTGCTGGCAAACAGACTGAACTTGATAATTTTCCCTCTTATCCTGGTGATACTATTCATTTGGCATTTTGCAGATGGGGAAATAGAGACATCGCTATGCAGAGGGGCTTTGTCAAAATCTTTCTCATCTCTCTTTCAACACCCCTTACATTATAGCAAAATAGGAAATTACATGTTTAGAGCACTCTGCCTGTTCTTTGACAAGCAATAGTCTCTCCAGCAAACTCTACAGAGCCCAAGACCAGTAAACACATCACTTCCCATTGAGAGAAACACCCTGGCTCCTACAACAGTGGCTTCAAATCAGGTTTAAATCTTTCATGCCATGATGGGGGTTACTGGATGTTACCCAAGTGTAAATAAAAGGTATTGAGAATTCTTTTCTATTAGAAACATAGCTCCTCAGGAAAATGGGGTTTGCTATATGGAGCGGATGACACCCACATTTATTTACTTTTTTTAGGTACTGCCTTTTGGGGCATATTCTCTGCTTCAGTACAGAAGTTTAATTCCCTCTCAAATAAGCTGCCAAATGCTGAAAAATACCCCCGCAACAGAAAGAGGCGAGCTGCTTTGAATGCAGCCTTGTTGTCTCAGGGCAAGGCTGTCATTCCCAGCTCCAGGATCTGCTCAGGAAGGTGTAAGGTGCTGAGCAGGGGGGAAAACACAGCTCTGCATCAGAGAGAGTGCTGGGCAGTGCCTCTGTACCCAGCTCTGAGTGCAGAGAGACAGGCAGCATGCTGCTGGAGCACATTTAGCTCAGGATAAGCCAGAAATCTTTGCTGGTTTGGATATGCAAAGAGTTCCTGGATTTTCAGGCACACTCACAAAATTGTCTTTTCAGTTTTCCTGGGTTGTTGCAATGTCAGCTTGAGCCTGGTCCCATCCAGCTGCATCAGTCAAACTGAGCTCCACAACATGACACAACCTGACACAGCTGACACAGCCAGGTGTTACAAACCAATGGACACCATGGTTCACAAACTATTCAAATTACTTTCAGATACATGTCCTACCTCTCTGCTCAAATCCTTCCCAGCTGTCTCTTTTCTCAGCTCCATATGAATCAGGGTTTGAGGAAAGAGAAGCAGGGGGAGATGGGGGAGTNAAAATAAAAAAAAAAACCCAAACTGAATTCTTGCAAACCATATTGTCTGAAAAATTAACTCTTTGAGGGAGGCTCACCACAGCCTTGGGATTTCTTTTAGGCTTTTTAGGGGAAGGTTGTAAATATCAGCTGTAAATACACATCCTTTTGATTAAGCATTCATGTCCTGGAGTACTGAAGAATAATAATAATAATAATAATAATAATAATAATAATAATAATAATAATAATAATAATAATAATAATAATAATAATANCCTGGACATCTACCAATGCCTGGGCACACACAATGGCTGTAGCAAATTGTGTCCCAGTGAAACCAGTGAGGCAATCCATAGGAAATACTGCATGACTGCACTGGCCTGGGGTGGTGCTGGCCCATATAAAGACAGCCCACCTCCATTTTGCAGAACAGAAAAGATGGGTTGCAGAGTTGAAGTGACTTGATGAAGGTCATACAACAAGTCTGTGGCAGAGTCAGAAATTCAGGCATGAATTTCATTATCCAGATAGCCATCAATCACCTTGGGGGAAGGGAGAGGTTCAAATGCAGAAAGAATGGCTGGTTACCCAACTTCCAGCGAAGGTCAGTGAGAGCTGAATGCCTCATGTCTTCCATTACCACAGAAATCTCCCCCTCAGAATATAAGTGCCAAAAAAGGCCACCTCCCTCCTGAATATAAATCTCTGTGATTCTCTTATTCTCTTAATTATAATGGTCTGAAACAGGAGAAATAGGTCGGCAGTCAATGAATTTACACCTCCTTAGTCAAAGAGCAGAATTCAACCTACAACCTTCATGTCTTTTCTTTAATGTTTTGTCAAAAGCAAATAAAAATATGGTTGAAACCAGCACCCTAGGCCATTAAGCAGCATTTCTGACTGGTCTTTAATGCTGCATGTGCAAGAGAGCCCACAGTCCTCCCTCAAGGTTTGTGCTCCTTTTATCTATTACAGACGACCTCTGTGGGATGCATCTCTCTGTTCCAATTTCTTTGTGAGAAGAGAGGAGGAGAGACAGAGGGAGACACTGAGAAAGACAGGGAGAGAGAAAGAAAAAGGGAAGAAAATAACGGGAGGGAAAGAGGAAAGACGGAAAGAAGGAAGGAAAGAGTGAAAGAGACAAAGGAAAGAAGGAAGGAAGGAAGGAAGGAAGGAAGGAAGGAAGGAAGGAAGGAAGGAAGGAAGGAAGGAAGGAAGGAAGGGAAAGGAAAGAAAGGTGAAAATAGAGAAATAATGAAAGAGAGAAAAGGAACAAAAATTAAAAAGTGAAGCCTCAAATGTTAGTTTCTCTGATTTTGTATATGTATCTCCTTAAGAAATACAAAGAAGCAAAGCAAGCACAGAAAAACCTCCCAACACCAACATTGTCTGTGGAGAAGCTGAGCCAGCCGAGTACAGCAAGCAGTGTACAGGTGTCTTGTGCTGCTTTTATTCGGTGTATAATAGGTGCCTACTGGAATGGGAGAAAGGGCATGAGAAGCTGTCCTTGTCTTTGCAGAGCATGAATAGCATTTATCTCAGTGCAGTGGGCATCGCCAAGTTGGGTTTTTGTCAACCTGTCAATTCTTTTTTTTTCTTTTTTTTTTTCTTTTTTTTTCTTTTTTTTTTAAACAGAAAGCAGAGTTCAGTAAATAAAGATAAATGATTGTGCTCCTTGTCTGCAGACCCTGGAGCTAAACTGAACAGGCCTCTTATGGTTTGGACCTGCTTCATTGACTGTTCAGACAGCCCAGTAATACGACAGATGTACCCAGCCGTTCCCTCTTCCCCGCTGTCCATTAGATTATGTTCATTTTGTCTGAGATGCCATTATAAGTCTCAAGGTCAAATAAGTCACAGAGAAGAAAGAGGAGGACTAATTTTTTTTCCCTGCCGCCCTCCCTGCATAAGGACTCACTCACAACTTGCAAAGCACATCGTCTTTTAAGGTGCACATACAGCTCAGCACAATTTATTGAAATAAAATGCAGGTGTAACATTCACCCAGAGGCCATTCTGGCACGACAGCAGAGGAGACTTCTCAAGAGTGATTTGGACAGCTTTCCTAAATTTCTAATGAATTATTTTTAGGTAAAATACATTAAGGGAGAGCTTTCAAAAAGAGGAAAAGAAGAAGAAAAAAAAAAAAACCCAGAGCAAATATACAAGAAAGCATACTGCTAGGTCTGAAAGCTTTTCAAGGCACACTGGGCAAGTTATCACACTCTGAGCAGAGTAGTTGAAATGTGGAGATGGGAGGGGAGCAACAGCAGTGTTGCAAGAGTACTAAAGATTCCTAAAACCCCAAACCTGTTAAAAATGAGGGTATTAATTTTATTCTTGGATATAGCAGGATGCTTTTCATCTCAATGGAATCTTGGGTAGAGACTAGAGATCCGCATTGTGTCTGCAAGAATAAAACTAAACAACAATAAATCAGGGACTGAATTTCTCTTATTAATGGAAATATTCTTATTCTTTAAAGAAAATTAAAGAATGGCTACTGAGGAACCCCAAATAGAAGTACTTATTCAGTTAGCATGATTTTTGTTTTCCCAAAGTTTGATTTTCAACAAGTGGGAAAGAGTCCATTTATTTCTTTGACTTTTAGACTCTGCTGATACAGAAAGCTTGAGTAACAAAATTTCAGGACAGGAAAGAGGCTTTTGTTTTGTTTTTTGAAAATTATTTATATTTGCCTTTATTATTCACTTTCACTATGAGAAAGCAGTTACATTTAGGAAGAAACAGGATAAATACTCTTCAGGGCAAAAACAATCAATAATCGGAATACCCATCACAAACAGGCAAACAAACTAAAAACCATAAAAAAAAGCCACATAAAAAACTATGACAAAGTTCTACAGCATTTTAATGATCTCAAAATTCACTTACTCACTATATGTGGGAAGAATTAAAGCACTGTTATTCAGATTTAACTGATCAGCCATCAAGGAATAGAAAAATTAAGGGACATAGCAAACCTGAAGCTGGTTGATTTCAGCAGAACCTGGAACTAATTCCACTTCTCCATTTAAATTCTTCTGTTGGATAGTCTCCCTCTACAGTCTGAGGAGAGGGTAGACATGAAGCAAGCAAGCTGGATCCAGGACAGCTCTGAATAACTTTATTTTAAAAATTAAAATTATAGGTTATCAAAAGTATGTTCAGGAATTAATTTCTAAGGGTGAGTTCTGATGCCCAGAGCATGTTAGGGGAACCCAATCTGACCCAAAATCCCTTAGTATTCAACAGCTCAAAACACCTGACTCTCCAAGGCTGGTCCTTCAGGAAATCAAAGTAAGAATCAGGCAAATACAAGGAGTACAGANTATATATATATATATATATAAATCACTGAACCAGAAGCATTCCCAGAGAGAGAATGCAGATTTGTGGCACGTAAAGCTGCTCACGGTTCCCGAGGCTGCCGAGTGCATCAGGGCAGAGCCGTGCTGGTGCTCGCGGGGAGGCTCAGCCCGCCCTGCCCCTGCTCCCAGTGAGTTTGCCAGACATAAACCAGCTCTTACCCAAAGACCACTAACAGCACTCCTCTGTAGTTTGAGCTAATAAGCCTTCCTTTGTTAGGACTGTACAAGCAAAGAAGCCTGAGGGAAGCAGAAGGAAATGCTGAGCAACTGAGACGCTCCCCGAGGCCAGCCTCACGCTCCAAAAACGCAAAAGGCAAAAGGAGCTGCTCTGCCCTTTCATAGCTTACCACGGCCATAACCCCCATGATCTAGTCAAGACATTGCTTTTCCCCCTTTCAACTCCCCGTGGGAAGTCTTAACATTCATTTCTTTGCAAGGCTATTTTGGTCTTTGCAGTTACATGCTATGGTGATGAGAGTAGATTATTCCTTAGGGGAGTGAGGAAGGACCACTTTGTAGACACTTTCCTCACCCTCTGCATGCAAGATTAAACACAAGTTGATATGAAGTATGCAGGGTTAGAAAGAATAGAGCCATAAGATTTTTAAAATATGAATCCACTCAAGTGAAACATAGACTAAAGTCTTGCAAATGCATTTTTGAGTGTGCTGCATTACTTCCCCATCGAGAGTTCTCCACATGATCCCTTGAGATATGCGGTCCTCTGAAGCCTGTAAAATTATTCTAATCAGCATTTGCTTAGCACTTCAGAAGTTCTGGCAAACACAAGCTAATTAATTCTCACAGTTCCCCCAGAGAAGGAAGATCTCATTTTGTTGATGGTAGCACAGAGGCAAGGATAGTATAAGTGACATGCCCAAGGCCACATTTTGGGTTGGTGTCTGGCACAAAATCAGAAGTTTGGGACTAGCTAACAAATCAGGACAACCCAACCCTTCTATGACTCAAGAGCACCAGATGTAACCCAAGGTATCTGATAAAGTCAAAACTTTACCTTGTACTTAACATTGAGTCTGACAGCATTTCTGCCTGCCGCTGTTCAAAGGAAGATGTATCTTTTCACCAAATTCACAGGGAAGTTTTGCACAACTTGTGACATAAACTTCTGGTGCAGAAACAACAATTTATGGAAATTAAAAAACAGTTGTCATTCAGACTTGGGCTGGATGGGGATCTGAGCAGCTTGAAGTGGTTGAGGATGCCCCTGCTCACTGCAGGGGAGGTGGAGTAATGGACATTAAAAGTGTCTTCTAGCACAAACCATTCCCTGGTTCTTCAATTCTGTGAAATCAGGAGATGTCTAGAGTGTGTGAGTGACAGAGGATTGCAGCTACGGATATTTGTGATGGGTCATGTTGTATAATGCACAAGGTCAGGATTTTAAATTCCTAATTTTGAGAAATATTCTGAAATATTAGAAAAGTAAAGACGAAGTAAAACTCCCATCAAGTAAGGGCCGTTCACAACTGTTGGTTTATAATTAATTTGTTCTGAAACTCTGGAATAGATTGTTTAAAGATTTTTGAGAAAAATGATTTCCTGACCTACTCCAAGCCTCCACGCATTTTTCAAATAATATTCACAATTCTGACTAAACAGATATTGAGGGGTGCCCCTTGTGAGTAGACGGTTGAGTAAAGATTATCCTCGGTGTAATATGTGTTAATAATTCCTTGTTCTACTGTCTCAAAGTGACAAGTGATTCCTAGAGGAATCTCTAAGAATTGCATAGAAGAGAAGATGAGAGTTGCTAACCAGGAACCAAAATTTCAATGCATCCCTTTACAGAAAAGGAAGAGAAAGAGGAAAAGGGAAAGAGTGGAAAGGGAAAGAGGAAAAGGAAAGAGAAAGGG
>VZTB01014846.1:120564-170543 GCA_013397245.1 Thryothorus ludovicianus | reverse complement strand
TTTTTTTTTTTTTTTGCTTTTTTCCTTTTTTTTCCTGGATACACGGGAAAAATAACAAAAATTGCACTCTCACACTTTTGTTTTATACAACAGCAGGGAGACCATGTTGGAAAGTACTACCATGTGCTGGGTGCTGTCCTGTAATTGCATTGTTGGGAACATGGAGACAGGGAATAGTGCAATGAATGAAACTGGAACATCTTGAACACGTGGGAGAACATGAGAGGAGCTGGAACTGGAAGCATTACACTCATCCCCACGTTCTTCCACTTCAAAATTATATATGAGTACTATCTCAGCATCTAACAGATTAGGAATTTTTGTGTCTGATATTATCCCTGTCTCAATTTCTTCTTCTTTTCCCTACTTATAACGTTAAAGATTTCTTCTGCCTCTTGTGATATTATTTCACCTTTGTGATGTCAGAGCTAATTACAACTGGCATATGGGAGAAGCTGGATTTTGTTGCAATGATATTCTGCTGCAGGTGGCTGCCAGGAGG
This sequence comes from Thryothorus ludovicianus, assembly GCA_013397245.1. Classification (NCBI taxonomy): domain Eukaryota; kingdom Metazoa; phylum Chordata; class Aves; order Passeriformes; family Certhiidae; genus Thryothorus; species Thryothorus ludovicianus. Next base: position 170,041 of record VZTB01014846.1, on the reverse strand, counting down.
AAAGTCCAGCCAAACCAGGGAAATGAGCTAAACAATTTTTTCCTAAAACAGAGGTGAACGACATTTGATGGAAGCAAAAATTCAGAAAATCATATTAGAAACTGAAAAATGATCTATGTCTCAATCTTTTGAGCAAAAATTAACATCAATGAATGCTTGATGCATAATAACTACCCAGTATTTTCTTCATTATGCCAGTAGTTTATGAATCCAAAGAGCTGCACTTACATCATGTAATTTGTTTTCCTGAGATGACTCGAAGAAGAAAAATGTCAAGTAATTATATACTTGTTACTCTCAAGAATTTTCATTTCAGGCTGAAGATGAAGACTAATACAAGAATTTGGAAAATAGTCTATAATTTCTGTTCACTTATTTGATGTAGTTTACCTTTATTGCTATGGGGTTTTAATTGATAATTCAATAGAATATTTATATTCTGTCTTGAGGTTGCTGCACTAATTCTATTAATTCCTGGAGTGGCTACACGACATTCTGTTAGAATCATTATTTTCTTTTTAATAGAACATAGCAACAGACAGCAAGTGATTCAGCATACGGTAGATTGTTCCATTTATTGAAAATCAAGATACTGTATTTGCTCTATTACAATAATGAAGTTGATGATTTCCAATCTGTTTAATAAACTGTTTCTGCATTTGAATATTTATATTAAATCAACCAGCTGGTGAGATCACATCAGTGTTTTTACTCAGAAATATGTAACAATTATTAACACTGAACATATTATTTGCCTCTTTTTGTCTCAGACAGGAACACAGGATTTTTATGCCCATTCCATGCAAAGCCAAAACTGAGAGCTCAGCCTCAGCTTTTCAATTTTTAAATTCCAACTACAGATATTTACAAAACTGCATAGGAGCATCCCTTGGGGAAACTGAGGCATAAGGTAATCATAGAGCAAATGTCAGAACGGACTTCCAATCCTCTCTAGCCTCCCATACCATCCCACATTTGCCCTTAATTGAGTGATGGCTCTCAGTCATGCGGCAGTAGGAGCAGTTTAACAGGGGATGGTGCCATGCGATGTCCTCAAGCCCACTCGCCCTTGACACCGTGCTGTTGATCATTATCAAGCTTTATATCCAATCCCCCCCAGCAGCAGGGGGGGTTGGAACCTGACAGTCTTTAAGGTCTCCTCCAACCCAAAACCACTCCGTGACTCCGTGATTTATGCGGGCAGGCTGTCAGTAGCCTGCAAACAGCTGCTGCTGATAAAATGTGTAGGAACTTCTGGTTCTTCACCTCCCCAAAATGCCGGTGCTCCAGTCCCTCCATTGCCTACATGCACCCTGCCCTGGAGCTGATTCGGCTTGGCATAACCTCCTGTGCCAGGGGTTTAAGCATGGGAATGCTCCCACACTGAAGTCTGGAATTTGGGACACCAGATGAATGTAGTCAGCGGAAACAAACACCAAAGAGGTAAAATTTTGTTGGTAGATGTTATTCATGTGGTTTGTGGTGGTTTCCATCACTGAAAGACGGCACAGATGGGTATGCAAGAAGCAGATACGATTTGTTTTTACACAAATTTGTTAAACAAAAGAGCTGCCAGGAGAGTAATGATGAGTTTTCAGCAAGCCATCACGGGGACGGGGAGTAGCAGGGAAACCTTATTATATATAGATCCACAGGGAGAAATGGCAGAGCAATGTTTTGGTCCTATTTCTGTGTCTTTTCCAAAGGAGCCTATGGACATACAGAGGTGTGGAATTGGCAGAACTCTAAAGAAACTTAATAGGGTTATAGAAAACACTCAAAAAACCCTACAGGATGTATTAGAGAGTTATGTCTTCTCCACGGGTTTCTTTGAACCATTTCAATAGAAGTATATTTCATTGTATGTTTGCTTTTACAAGGTGGTTTAAAAAATTATATGAGAAAGTTTGTAATTTTCTATGAAGTCCTATAGGATTTTTCCATAAGGGAAATATCTCTGTGTATCTAATACATGCAGGATATTACACAGCCCAAGAATTCCTAATGAAAAATTTAACTCTTGGTACTTCTTTAAGCACTAATAAGAGAAACATTGCTTAGGAAAATGTGCAAATCATCCAGTAAAGTGCTACCCTGGATAACACCGTGACAAGAGGAAAGAAACAAAACAAAACAAAGGCAGCAGTCTGTGAATATTTAAGAGTTGATCTTACAACTTATCTCTGTATTGACATTTTCAAGCTAAAAAACATTTGACTAAAGGAAAATGGCTAGTTCTTAGCAGCAACAGCAGCATTCTGCCAATTTCCTAGCCTAGAGGCAGCATGCAGAAAGAAGTAAGAGCAAATGATGTATACTTTGATGTAAGGTGTAACCTGGGGGGACTGCCAGCCAAAATGGGGGAAGGGAGATATGAAAAATTAAAATGAAACAGCAGAATAGGTCACTGCCTGTAGGACGAAGTTTAATCCCTCAGTACCATTAGTTTTAAGAATGGAAGGACAATGGGGAGAGGGCATAAGGAAAACATGTGGCTCGTTGTTCTGTTGGTTTAAAATTGTTTACTTTAGGTGGCTTCAAGTAATTAAGGGAAAATGCAGTCTCTAACTATAAGAGAGATTGTTAAAGAAAGTTTGACAGGAGGAAAAAAAACAAAAAAAGAAAGACAAAGTTCATTGTCCCAATTAGAGGAGAAGTGTTCTTCTGGCGACAACCACCCAAGAAAACCTGGAGGGAAAAGAGGGAACGGGCATAATCACAGTTACAGCTCAGAGAGTCAGACTGAAGATCAATCTGGGAAAAAAAATACACATTGATTTATAGCTTCACAAAGGCAAATGATGAGTTGTGTAAATCACATCAGACACAAATTTACCATTATTGCTATGCAAAACTAAGAAACAACACTGTCAAGATGCTGAGGCTGTTAATGGCAACCCGAATCCCATGAAGACTCAGTAATGCGCTGATGTAAATAAATCTACTGTCTTCAAACAATGCCTCACAGGTTATGCCTGAATATCTGGAAGACGATAGTCCAAAAAACCAAGCTATGTTCTTTTTTCCTAGCCAGCAAATTAACAATCTCCATTTTGCATAGCAGAGCTAACATCAGGGGATTGTTTTTTTTTTTAGCTTATCACTGATAAAAGTATATTATCATAAGAGTCAAATAGCTTTGGAAACCAGAAGATGGATGCCAAGAATTTCTTAAACTTGTCACTCATGCAGAGCAGATTCCTGTTATGGTACAGGAATCCTTAGAGGCTTGGATCAGATTCTTCCTCACACGGGAGGCATACAACCTGCAAGGGAATAATGCAGAGTGTGCAATCCAAAGAGGGCAGGAGTTTGCTACAGAGCCTGTGTAACCTGTGCTCTAGTACTGCTGGGGGACCACATTTCAACCTCCCGGCAGAGCCTGAAAGGATGCTTTAAAAAGATGTTGTTGTTCCAACCACTTCTGTATTTCTGCATTGGAGGGAGGCTGGTCGAGTTTTGTTTTGGAAGCCAAAGGGAACTACCTAAACATTTCTGGTAATTTTTCTTAAATGCTGCTGGATGAAGTGACAGCCAGGAGTGTCTGTGGATCAAGTGCTCGTGAGAGGAGTTAAGACAGGCTTGTGTGGGTTTCAATGTACCTTGCTATGACTTCTTGGAAGCTGTGAAGGATAAGGGTTTTCACTCAATTTCCAGGTGAGCTGTGTTTCTCCACAACATAACCTAAAGGTACTTTAGAATGGAAATAAAGATATAGCATCTTCCCCTATTACCATTACTCTTCTAAGCCAGGTCTGAAGATGTCTTCTCACTGGTGAGCAGGGACAGGACAGAAGGGAATGGTATCAAGTTGAGCATGGAGAGGTTTAGGTTGGATATTAGGTCAAGGTTTTTCACCCAGAGGTTGGCTGGACACTGAACAGGTTCCCCAGGGCAGTGGTCACAGCACCAAGGCTGACAGAGGCACTTGGACAATGCCTCAGACACATGGTGGGATTGTTGGGATTGTTGTGTGCAGGGGCAAGAGCTGGACTTCAATGATCCTTGTGGGTCCTGTCCAATTCAGGATATTCTGTCATTCTGTAATTCTGTGCTCAACTCTAGAGGGTTACGAAGAAAGGAACATCACTGGCTAAAAGAAATGCTTGAATTATCTCATCTACAGTGTTAAATTGGCCCATAGAATTTGGGAGGGTTGATGTGCAAGAGGGAGGGTGTTAATGACACACTGGCTAACAGTAACTGGATGAAAGGGCAAAAGACCTTTCTCCATTTGCTGTTGACCTAATTCAGAACTGATTTATTGTATACAATTAGTTTGCATTCAATCCCTCTCAGAGCTGTGGAGCCAGACAATGATGTTCTTTGCTGCTGCATATGCACTGGAAGAATCCCTTCTTTCAAGGACCACTCAAGCTCTCCCAGCATGGTGGGTATTTTTAAGGTTGCAAAGATCAAGGTAAAGGAGGTGGCAAACCGCTTCCTGTGTTGTCCGTAAAGTTTCACAGTACAAAGTTTTAATTGCCTTTCAAAGCAAATTCCTCAGGTAGAATTACACCCAGCTTGCACACTTAAGAAAGGAACTAACTCTTCATTGTAGCCTCAGCTGTGATAGGGGATGCTTCATCTGAGCTGCCAAAAAAATGATGGTGCTTACCTGTGCAGTATTTCTCGCAGTGTATGAACATCAATATTATCCCTTGCCTGTCTGAAAGACTTCAAAGTCCTTTCTAAATTTACTCTCCAAGATGTCCTTGTAGAGCTCTGTGATTACCAGCAATCAAAATGAGATAGTGAGTGGTTTGTGCCATAGCAGCTTTTCTTGGAACATGGACCACAAGATCAAGGAGCTCCACTGTTACTGCCCTCATCATCATTTGTGTTGCTGTTCCATCTGTAGGACGGGGTCAGGCATCACAGTCTGGCTGCAGTGAGTGGTGCAAACCCAGAACAGAGCCGAGCACAGGTGCCTGCTGCCACAGACAACTTGCAGCACACCTCTTTTAGCTTTATCTAAATCCTTAGACTTAACTGACTGCAAGAGGAGAGACAACAGATGGAGGCTGCAAACAGATGGAGAAGCACAAACTAACACTGAGACAATCATGCTAATTGTAATGGGCAAAATGCACAGCACACTAGGTGCCTTGCCATGGCCATTACCCTGCGTCATCAGCAGGGGAACAAAGGCATGGGAAAACAGCCTGTGCAGGGCTGCAAGGTGCAGCAGGCTCAGGATGCTTCATTTCAGAGTCTTTAGATGTCTAATAACATCAGCAATATCAGGGCTACTTATAAAACCAATGGAAAGATACAAGCAACTCCAGAGAGGGATGGATTTTTAAATAAAAACATTTAAATAACAGTTCCTTTCAGAGGTGTTTCTCCAGTCTGTCTGTGGTACTGAGTAGTCAGACAGGCAAGGAGACAATTCCTCCTGTCTAGATGTATATTTAAGGGCTAATTTTTAGTAAAACAAAATCAATCAAGAGGAAAAATTAAGACCAACAGCTTCCAGCACCTGATCCTCTTCAGAGCTCTGCAAATAAGCACCTGAAAAAGCTGCTGAGGCAATTTGGAGTAAACCTTTCAAAATACAAAGAATAAAAACAAGGAAAGAAATGTCACTCCTTCAGCTATTCCATGGGTACACATATATATACACACATGCACACACACACACATTTATATCTTTCCAATTAAGAAGGAAAAATATAGAATCTGCTGGGTTGAACAGGAGCACTGGTGAATTATCTAGTCCATCCTTTTGCCTGGGGCAAGACTGATTTAATTATCTCTAACACTTCTCTGATGGATGAGTGTCAAACCTTCCCTTGACTATCTCCAATGAAGGTGATCTGACTACCTCCCTTGGGTGACTTGCTTCATTGCCTTAAATGTACTAATAGTTATGAAGTTTTCCATAACAGTCAACCTAAATATGCAGTGCTTCATTTAGAACCTATCACTCCTTCTTTTTTTTCTTTTTTTTTTTTTTGTTCCCACTGACTAATGAGGATAATTGGTTCCTCTCCTTTTTCAGGGACATGCCTTTATGTGTTTATGGACATTCATCATTACTCCCTTTAGTCTTTTTCTCTCCAGACAGGACGTGCCTGGTTGTCTGAGACTTCAGTGGTAAGCAGCCCGAGGCAGAAAGATGAACGTGTTACAAAAGGCAGAAACATGGGCATTTTTAAAAGGTAACGAGGAAGACTGGGCATTTTGCATTGCCAGAGATTCAACAACTTTCACAAATACCAGGAGTGTGAAACTAAACTAGGAAATATAACTGCTAAAACTAAAATGAGCTACAAATGCAAAATATCATTCACCTGCAATGGGACACCACATGAAGAAAACTGCCAGGTGATGGCACAAACAAGGGCTCTTCCACAGCCCATAGAGAGACAGGACTCTGTTCCTCAACTTCAAAAGTAGTAATCAAAAGTGAATTCCCAAAAGTACGTTCCCAGTAGAAATAAATCTTCCACAACTAAGACTAGCTACTTTGCCACCCTTCCACCTGTTTACTCTGTCCTCTCTTCATCTCTGATTTAATTTAGAAGAGCAGACAATAAGTTCTTCACAAAGAGGTATTTAAAAGGTTAAAAGGGGAGAGGGACACCAATAAAGCCTTCTTTGTATTTTATTCTGTCATGAGGGTTAACTGCCCCCCAGCCTATTCAGTCTGAAATGGCATCAACAATCCACAGAGACCAATTCATTCTCCTGTTCCTGAAGTGCAAACAATTCATGGAATAAAACAGCACCAGAAAGCGAGAGGAAAATCTTTGTGGGGTTGCCAAGAACCTAGATACATGCAGTGAAACCACCAGGCTTCAAAACAGGAAGGAAGAGGGATTAACTCAGGCCTTGATGGATGTTTCATGTACTGGACATGGAACTCTCTAAGAGCTGTTTAAAGGGTCTTTATGTCTACAGAACAGATCTTGCCACTGTCCTCATTGTGTTTATGTTTGAGGTTTTTTTTTTACAACATGATTATTCCTGCTTCATGGACAGTAAATTTTGGTAAATTGAGAGTAAGACCCAGATTTTCAAAAGGACTTTTTCTGATTTCACAAAGTCTTGGGCAATCAGTGATACTCAGGCTCCCAAACACTTGAGAAGCTGAGCTGTAGCCAGAAAAGCTCTTGGAAAATCTTTCTACTGTAACTTGAATTATTTCCACTTTCTCAGACTCTCCTTTTAGCAAGATACCACTCCCACATAATCATCAGTTAAAGAAAAATATATTTACACCTCACATGAAACTCTACAGCTTAACTGAAACTACCAACAGAGATTGGGATGGAACTTTTCAAACCACGAAAGGTGAACCATATCAGCTGACACGGGGCTGCATGTGTACTCTGATACCTGTGCAATAGTGGTGCTTCCTCTATTTCTGCTTTTTCATACTCCTGAAAGTCAGACTGAAGGATACACTTCTAAAAGAGGACTTATAACCAGTGGTCTTATGCAGAAAAAGGCAATGTTTTGGCCAGGGATATATGGCTTCCTTTGAAAAAGCTGAGCTCTAAAACTGCTGTATACTCTGGCAGGATCCCTTCCTTGGATCCATATCTCTTCCCAAGTCTCATAATCTGATTCTGCTGACATGGGACTAATTCACGTGTAGATCACAGGGTGCCTAAGTACCTCAGTGAATATATTTGCAGTTGCCATAAATAGGACATCACAGAGATGACAATAGAAGCAAGGTGTTCCAAATCCTCATCAGTATCCCAGTTTCTGTACTTTCCTTGCCATGAAACCAGCAATTGACCCCATCCATAGTTTACCTTCTACAAGTAAACCTGCTATTTTGAAGAGGGTTTGAGGCAAGCAAAAGAAATAAATCCTCTACCTTATCAGAAGCTATAAATGGCTGCTGGGAAGTCTTGAGAGATTACCTACTGGCTGGATATCACAGCTTCATACTGAAGAAGCAGCACTTGACTGTTGACATTTGTTATTAATGTTGAAGAGCAAAATGCCTGTGGTATTTTTATTTGGTATTTGTGCATCCCTAATGCCTCATCTGCTTCTTCCTGGGCTCTGTCATGCTCTCACTGACGTCAATAAGGGTCTTGCCAAGAGACAGGAGGCTCCCCATTGGCTATTTCTTCAAACACTCTATGAGTCTACTCTTATTTCTCAAGGCTTATTTGATTATGAGAGGGAAAATCATCTTCTTGGGTTGCCACTTGCAATGCCCTGTCTTTATTGAGACTGAGTCATGAACAAAGTGTTGTTTCAGGTCTCGACATGCCTTATAATGAAGGACATTCAGTAATGTTAACATCTTCTTTTTCTAAGACTTTTATACATATAAATTCAAGTACATGGAAATTCTTTTGACAGCACAGGCAGATAGAGTCTCTGGGGTCTTTCCTTGCTAGATCCTTTACCTAGGTGTCTTCCCACTCCTCCCCTGGAGAGAGAGGGAGGATGTGTCATTAAGACTAGTCACACAGATTTTTTATTAAAAAACACTTTCACTGCTCTGATGTTTGAAAGCTTGAACAAGAACATTGGCTAAAACATATGACTTGGATGAGTCAATACTAAGAAAAAATAATAATGGCTTGAAAAGAGGAAAGAAACTTTGAGACTCCAAAGACTTGTGAAATGGAATTTTCTTTCTATAAAAGTGAGTTAAATGATGGGAAAAGGTGACAGACAAGTAGTTCTGCAGGCAGATGTTCCTCTGCTAGTCCCCAAGCATGACTAGAAGGGGAAGAAGTTGCACATTTTTCCGTGAGACTGCTTGACCTGAGGGCTTTCACTCTGTTCAGAAATGTCAGTACCTGATAAGTAGTTTACATTCAGGTGTGAGCTCAGTTTTGGCTTCTTCCAGAGACTGTCTACAAGCATTTCAGTGAGGACAAAATGGTAGCACACTGGAGAAAGTAGAGACTAGCTTCAACCCATAAACACCACCAACTGTTTGGTAGAAACCAAAACCACTCATACCTGTATTTGTTTCTGAAAGATTTACTTCATTAATAAGAATCCCGTGTCAGAGGGGAAAAAAAAAGTGTTGTGAGATGCAGAATATCATGACACAGGAAGGAGAGAAACTCTCTGATCATTAAAACACATTGGGTATGAACTAGAAGTTATGAAGGTTTGGTTCTTAGATAATTAATTGAGATTCCTGTGTCTAACTGTGATCTATCTCTGCTTCTCTCTCTCCTTGGTCATCACCTGAACAAGGAGGATTGTAACTCCTCTGACAGCCTGTGAACTTGGGCTGTAGGAAAATCATGTGTCACTGTCAATAAAATGTACTGTGATGGACATTTATCTTGGACTTGTCATAACTGGATTTTTCTGGCATCTTCTTGCACTTTCTTGATCCTATATTCTTGTATTTCATTGGCTCAGTGAATAAATTCTCTAGATATTTATATATATATATATATAAATTTTCTGAATAAATTTTCTAGATCTCTCCTAAAAGCCAATGAGCTGAGGTTTGGGGATATTTCCACAAGCTCTGGACAGCAATGTTCATTCTCAGATCAGTCCAAAGCTCTCCAAAACCTGCAAAAGCCTCGGTTCATAACTGCTGCTTCATGGAATGCAAAGAGAACTTTTAATTAAGTGTTTGGAATGTCTCACAGATTCACACCCCCACAAGTGAGTACGACTTCTGAACTTTCCTTTTCCTTCTAGACGTTTTGAAATAAACTGAGATCCAAGGATCTCAGCTCAATTTAATCTCAATTTTCAGCAAACATTAATGCCATGCCTAAACACTTAAAAGTAGAGAAGTTTTATTTTGATGCCTGCCCAGCACCAGGTCTACCTTCACGGTCATTTTGGACCATCAGCATCCTGTCATTCTTTCAGCTGCTGGAAAGCTCTTTGATTTCTACACCAGTTCTGAGTTTGTCACATTCTTCCTTGCTCAGATGCTTTCCCATAATCTCCCTTCTAGATATGTCGATCAACAAAACAACCAACACAAAACTTTTTTTGCCCTCCAAATCTATTTTAGTCTCTCTCAAGCTTACTTATAGTTGTATATTAATTTAACACATCTGGGGGATTTCTGATGCATGGATACAACAACATATTTTTCTTTCTTTTTTTTTTCCCCGCTATCCAGCTTGCCCTTGTTTTTCCCCTTTGATGTGTAATAATGAGGTGGCACAGGGGAAATGTCTTTAATCAATTGCAGAAACTTATAGCACTATCAGGATTGCATGTATCTCAAAACACTTTATCACTGTCTCTTTCCAGCGCTCATAATTCTGATGTATCTGGTGTACCAGTGTCATGTCATTCTATTACATTAAACAATCTAACATAACAACTGAACGCAGTGAAATGATGAAATGCCGGCCTGCTTCAGAAAATATAAAAAGATAATACACTTGTTTTCATCTGGGAAAGCTGCTATTAGTTTATTCTGTGGTTTCACATGATTAGAGGGAGAGCCAGATAAGCAGGGAGACAGACAGACATGAGCACGCTGCTCGGGGAAATGCAGCTCAGGCTCCTCCTGAACCTTAGCCTGTTCATTTGGACATGTGAATATAAGCATTTCTTGTCTTTTGTTAATTACAAATAAGCAGTGAGCTCAGGAGAAACTTACTTCATGCCTCTGCTTCCAGGTTTTTTTGTCTGTACATTAATATGTTTTACACTTCAAAAACTGTAGCTCCTTAAAATCCTCAAACCCCCCTTATACTTTTATTCATACTGGATCTTGCCTTACTTTAGATATGTTCCCAATGAAAGTGATTTTACTGCAGTCAAAAGTCTGACCATAACTCACCTAGCCATCTTGAGTTGGTCTTGATTTAGCTGGCTGTGTAGCTCTGCATGTCAGAGCTCAGCTGCACTACTGTCACAGTATTTATTTCCCCCCTTTTCCCTTCTCTGGCAAGGTTTATAGCCCACACCAAACCTCAAGCTAGCTTGACTACATGGCTTTTGTATCTGGTAGCCACTTCCAAGCTTGCCCTGAGCTTGCCAACCACAACTCTCTCTGCAGAGGACACATGTAAAAACGGCCTTGGTGTAATTTAATACTCAGCATAAACATTGAAAATGAGCAGGTTCTAAATATGGATTTATATGCAGATAAGAATTTACCTAGTTGGCAGCGGTGAATCCAGAAAATTTCAGGAATGCCATCAGACAGGGAAGAGTGCTGTGTTAAATAATGTCAAAAGTTTTTGTGTACTGTGTGTGTTTACTGCCCTTGACAGTGACTGGCTCCAGTATAAGCTTATTCTGGACCAAGAATCATTAGTGAAAGCCTGGGGAAAAAAACAACAGTAGAGAGAAAAGGTTATCTACATAAAATTTTTTATCTCTGTAACTGTTCACTTTCCTAATTCTTAAACAAATCAACTCTGTCTGTTGAGTTAAAAAACTTTCATTGATCTAATTTTTTCACACAGTCACAGCCTTTTTGCCTTTCCTGCCATACTGCAGCCACACTAAGCCAACAGCAATCCACAGACATTTCCCAGTTATCCTACATTTCTTCACTGTGACTGGATACATGGTAAACTTTGTTGGCATTGCTCTGAAAGAAAGCACCCTGGAAGTACTAAGAGGATTAATTGAGATGTCCTGAGAAGGGAAAAAAAGCCTTTGTAGTATCCAAGGGGACTCAGAGAGGAGCTCTCAGTTAGGAGCTGTATTGATAGAACAAGGGGTAGTGGGTAAAAATGAAAGAGAGGAAAATTAGGTTAGATATTAGGATTACATTTTTCATTGTAGTGTGGTGAGGCTCTGGAGCAGGTGGTGCCAGGAAGGCTGTGGATATCCCAGTCCTGGTGGTGCTCAAAGCCAGGCTGGGTAAGGCCCTGAGCAGCCTGGTGGAAGGTGTTCCTGCCCATGGCACACAGGTTTGGGGCTGGGTGACCTTTAAGGTCAATTCCAACCCTTAACAGTATATGATCCTTTGACTCTATGAGTTCCCTTCTTCCTTAGACATGACTAGGATCTTTGAAACATTTCCTAAACCCTTCCAATGAAGAATCATTTCTAATTTATAACTGTCCCTTATGAAGCTGGTAATCAAAACCCATCTAGTGTTAACAGCACTATATGAAATCATAACTTAGAGCATTTATCTGAGTTGGAAGATGCAGGGATCTCAATTATTGATGCTGTTTGGTTGTCAATGACTTTCTTTACCATGAACTCCATGGTGGGATAAATAAGGTCAAGCAGACTAAGTGTCATGGGCTCAAAGTGTGAGTGACTAATGAAAGAATAGAGTTATTGATTCACACTGGGCAGAAGTAATTTTTGTGTTAAAACCTTGGAATCCCCATCCCTTGAAAAGTCAGTTGTGCTGTGTCATCCAGGAGTGTCTGATATGCTGCTGAGAGCATGCCAGATGCCAGTCACTCAGAAGACTGTATCTTTCTAAAACATATTAAATTATTTTATGGATTTAATAATACATATATAAAAATATATATACCATGTAACAGATTTGCTGCATTAGCAGCAGCAGCTGATTTCTAGCAATCTTATCTCTGGGTCATCTTTCATGTATATGTACATACAATACCAATTACACTCCATAACACTTGAAATAGAACCAGTAAATGTATGTGTAATTCATCAACAAAACGACACAGATTTTTCTAGTGATGCTTGACCCTATATTTTTCTTTCCTCCTTCTGCTTCTATTGTGTTCATTCATCATGTTATAGATCCATTCAAATCATAAACTCTTGAGGGTAAGATTTGTGTCCTTAATTTGTTTCTGAAAAACCGTGGTTACTATTATATTCATAATAAAGGACAGCAATTTTCCCCAAACCTGTGTAACCCTCGATACAACCAAAAGCAAGGTCACTCACCTGACTGAAACAGAGTCACTGGAGCACAGTGGCCAAGGTAAGGTGAGTAAACTGGCAAGCAGACTTAGAGATTCTGGCACAGATGTGAATAACACAGAACAAAAACTCTGTAAGTCATGTAGTATTTTAATCACTTGTGCTCAGACATTAAATAACTCTGCAGTATAATTCACCAGTAAAAGTCTCGGACCTATAAAAATTTCAAAGAGCTTAAACCCCACTGATTTCAATGACTAAGAAGACAGAATATCTTGAGGATGGAGCTCTACAACTAAAGGGTACAAACTTGGTGCTCTAAATATGCTGAATGAGTGGGTATTTTGTGTAAGAGTCTGAATCCTTTCAGTGGAGAAGTTTCAGGTTTATTTTGCTTTAATACCTCTGTGAGTGAGAACAGAATTAATTGTTCATTTTGACCAGTGACAGACCAAATGGAAGGAAAGGCATCTCTGTGAAGCTTTTTTTCATACACACAATTCCCTGGTGCAATTCCAACAGCTCATCACCCAAAGACTGCTCACCCTGAAATCTTCCAGAGGAAGGCTGCTGGCAAAGGATGAAAGCATGAGGATCAAGAAGATGACAGGGAGGAACCTTCCCTCTGCTTTTCTATAGCCTCCACGTCTCTTTCTTAACCTTCTGTTAAGGATTTCATTTCCTCCCACATGGAGAAATTCTGCTCAGTAGTCTGGTTAGCCATTTTTAAATCAATTGTCTCTGTGAAACTAATAATCAGTTCCACAAAATCTTTCCCCTAGTAACTTTGATAAAAAGAGATGGCTATGACATACAGGTATGGGATAAGTCTTCAAACTTCTTATGAAGCACTGCAGAAAAAGGTTTTTCCTTCCCCATGGCCTACTCCAACCTTAAGTAACTGGCAGCTGAAATAAGGGGGGGGGGGGATGAAATAAAGACAGAAGAATAAAGAAAGTGACCAAAGTTTATTCCCAAAAGAAAAAAGCCAACACTATAATTAGAAGGTAGTCAAGTGTTTTTGATATGTTGGGGAGGGTATTTTTATTTTTTTTCTTTTTTGCTTGTTTGTTTGTTTGCTTGCTTGTTGTTTGTTTTGCCTTGCTTTGCTTTGCTTTGTTTTTTTTGGAAGCTTTTATCAGGCTTATAGAGGATTGGCAACTGAAGTGGTATCACATACCTTGCTAATGGTTCTTGTCATATATGTCTGGTCACCTCATTCAGAGTCTCCACATGGGTTAAATTAACAAACCAACAAAGACATAAATCTTGAAACAAAACGAATAAGTAAAGCATGAGCTGAAAATAGACTGTGTTAAGGCAATTATATTTTCTTTTTTGGTACCAAAATTCATTGACAGCTTTAGCCTAACAAGCTTGACTTTTCCATCCCATAAAAAGAAAAAAGAAAAAGATAGTAAAGACAAACAGACAGCTGTACCAACAGGAAATAGACAGTAAGACATTATCTACATCTTGATGTATGAGTTAGCAAAACTGCAGCAGTATATACACACCCAAATAATCCAGAATGAAAGAAAAAAATAGGTTTTGTCTGCAACAAACCCAGGAAAGATATCCATCAGGTTTCCAGAATGGTCACGATGACAATGAGAGGATCTCAATCCCCCAGGTGTCTTTCTGGGGTGACTTTGTGTTCACTTTTTTTGCCATTAGCTGCTGCCCAATATGACGAGTCAGATACGAATCCTTCATTCAGCTAAAAGAGCACCTAGATGACTTGGTAATGAACAATATAGGGTGGTGGCTCTCCCCCCTTCTCTCTCTTTCTCTCTGACTCATTTTCAGGATTTCTTGCCTGACCTTGTTGGACAAATTTTATAACTCCACCGTGGAAGGTTACAAGACATCAGGGTTTTTAATTCCAAGTGCAGCGTTTCCTCACCCCACCAAAGTTAGCTGGCAGTTCCAAGAAATAAATGACTTTTGCTGGGCTCTTAAATAATATGATTTGCATGCTTGAAATGAGATCACCAAAGTAATTGTAGAATATTGCTTGCCATTACAGTCATTAAAAACAGGCAGATGTAGGATCATTCTCATGGAAAACTTTCCTGCTGGGTTTTCATGGAGATAAGTGCACAAAATCCACTTCTGAAAAGATGTTGAATAGAATGAATTTGCCATTCACTGACTGTCTGATGATGATTTGCTTGTTAATTGGGAGTTTAGGCTTTAGAGAAACCTTAACAAATGTGATTGCTAAATTCTGGAGGTTGCCTCCTTTTTTGCAAGCCGTGTTTACAGCTATAAATTCTTCTTTCATTGTATGGCATTTTAGCAGAGATTTGTCAGGGGGAAATACAACATTACTCATTTTTATAGAGGGACTTCCAAAGGTATTTTCAACTTCATTGCATGGCAAGGATGTGTTAATTAAATTCATAAAGGTGTTTAACTCTGTGGTTACTTCTAAGCACAAGCTTAAATCTTAATGTCTTAGTGATTTCAGCAAGTGATTAAATGTGAGCAGTGTTTTCCCATCCAAAATTGTCCTAAAAAACTATGTTACAAATAGTTAATTATTTACATTGGTGGGGGGACATTCAAAAAAGAAGGGACAAGCATCAATAACTAAACTTAGCCACAGAACATTTAACAAAAAGTCTGCTCAGTGTTACATCTGGGAACCAATTGCCTGGAACAGAATCCCAGAATTGTTTAGATTGGAAGGGACCTTAAAGACTATCAGTTCCAGCCCCCTGCCATGGGCAGGGACGCCTCCCACTATCTCAGGTTTGTCCAAGCCCCATCCACCATGGCCTTGGACACAGAGAAGCTCCACAGCTTCTCTGGAAAATCTATTCCAGGGCCTCAGCACCCCCACAGTGAAAAAAAAATAAATCTGCCTTTTATCTCCTTACAAGATAAAACACCCATTTGAGCAAAGGAAAAAAAAAAATAAAAAGGTGTTTTTTATGGGATTATATTTGGAGTGAGTTGCATTGGAAATTCAACCCTCAAAATAACTGGTTATATCTGGGAAGCTGGTCCTTACTGAAGACCACCTCTACAAGGAGCCTTTTCAAACCAGGAGAAGGAGCCATAGGCTGGCCCTGACCTTGCTTTGCTCCCTCTAAAAGCAAGTGCACCTCATGCAGAGTGCATTGAGACAGTGTGGCTGCATCCTCACCCCTCACACCAGCATTTGGGTCCAGCAACAGACTCATGAGTGTCTCCCAGCTCCCTCACTGGACCTCAAAAACATTTTTTAGCTCTGGAAAAGGGATATAGGGTTTGGAAGATATGCTCATAAGGTACCTTAATGTGCCAACAGAGCAGAGATTGATGAAAGCAGGAAAAGGTCAGTCAAAAGTAGAGGGTTAGCAGAGGCAAAGCTGCTGGATTTCTTGGCAAATTCACCTCTTCATCCCTTCCCTTTGTAAAGGAGGGAACTAATATCTGAGCCACAGCACCATGTGTCCCAGGATACAGCCTTCCCGGCAGAATCCCTCCTCACCACTGGCTGCAGGACAAGCTCAGATTTCCTCTGGGATTTCTGGGCACAGTGAATAGTTCTGCCTAATGGTGACTTTCCTGTTTTTGCGATGGAGAAACTGAGTCTCAGGGTGCTGAAACAGCTCACCCAAGGTCAGTAAAAAAAGACAGAAGCAGAACCCAAGAGTCCTGCTTGCCCCTTCCCTCTGCTGTAACCACTAAATCCCCTAATCAATAATGAATCTGTTACAGCAGCCTTATATTATACCTAATGTCAGGGGGAGAAAAAAAAAAAAGAAGAAGAAGGGAAGAGAAGAAGTTGTAATAAAAGCACATAGGATAGAGATACACATTTCTCTTTAGAGCAATAAATCTTTCCAAAAGGAAGTTGGTTAAAATTCTTTACGTTAAAAAAATGAGGTCTACGGGGACTCCAAATTTCAGTTCGATTTTTAGCTGAGGCATTTTTTTTCTTTATCAAACACTTGGTGCTGTAATGTGATAAGGGCCCCATGCAGACCATAAAACTAATTTATCATCTGTAAGGTGTACAAAGAAAATGGTAACTGCCTGCTTGTCTGCTTGACATATGAGGTCATTTTTGCCGCTAGCTTTCTAATACTGAGCAATTTTATCAGCTATTTATATACATTAATTGTAGGCACCCATATGTTCACCGTTGTATTTAATAATGCATTGCATTGAATATGCATTCCTTAAGTTTTAGCATGCCGTGTGCATCTTTTATTTAACTGTTTGGTTTGCCTATTAAAGACCATTATTCAGCTCTGCTGTGTAACCCTTCCTTTCTCTAAGGGGCTTGTATTTCTTTAAATCTTGCTCACCATGTTGAAAGTCAGTGGTGTGAACAAGGCCACCTCTCTCGTCCCGAAGGAATAACAGAAAAACAAGCAAAATCGGGGCCATGGTCCTCTAAATAATACTAAACAAAAAGGATTATTCAATGAGTCTCCCTCCTCAAGGGACAGCAACGCATTCATGGGTTGTGGTGTGCACACAGACGTGCCTCTCTATCAGTGTGGGAGGGGAATTAAACAAAGGCCTGATCCTGATGCCAGCTCAACCCATACCAGAGCTCATGCTGATGGAAATGAGAGCAGGAGCTTGGCTGAGCACGTAAAACACCACAAACACCTGCAGTATCCTCCTCTGAAAGATGGCTGTGGGAGGAAGAAGACTTTACTCTCTGCCATGAACTCCTGCTTGGGTCTAGAGCCAAGTCATGTATTATACACACTAACTCTGGAGTGTCCTTATCCCTGCCGACAGCTTTCCTTACAAGAAAGTGGAAATCAAGGGAGAAAAATCCAAGCATTTGTAGACAGCAGATCTGGGAGGGACTGTTTTTCCAGAAAGGCCCCTTTCTCTAGTGCAGCTGCTTGATTTTTGCTTCCAAGTTCCTATGCAGCTCTGGCATTCCTTTGTGTCTGATCTATAGGAGCAGCAAATATCACAGACCTTTTCCAACTCAGTGAAGGAGGATGGAGCACCTGGAAGGGAATGTCTGTCCATGCCTTCACATCATAACTTGGAAAACGGGAGCTACACATGTGTGTGAGGAAAAAAGACAATTTGCTGAAAAAAAAAAAAACCCTTGAAAAATACAGTGCCTTCCTGTAAAAACTACAAACCTGCTTCACAGATTTAAAAATTCCCAGCAGCTGGTCTTATCAAAATGGTGCTCTGAGTGTCACATCCTAAACTGGGTAGAGAAAGTCTCCATTGCTGCCTTTCCAGGATAGGATGAGAAGCCCTCAACCACGTATCTTACAGACTGTGCTGCCATCAGTAAAAGGAGCTGTTGCTGACCTCAGAGATGTACTCTGATTCTTTCTATAGGTCTGAATTTTAAGCTCCTGCTCGTATTTCCAAGGAGCAAAGGAACACTGTATGTTGACAAACACTAGTTTTCAGGTAGAAATACATTCCTTATGACATTCAAAAACATGTCAAGAGAAACATTTATGGGGAAAAATGTTTTGTCTTTATGATTTATACTTCATTGCCTTCCTTCAAGTCCTCTTAAACCTTAAAATCCAAAGTTGCTCTTTAAAAACTTCACCAATTACGTCTCAATAGAAAATGAATTTCCCAAAGGCTAAACTTCCAGGTTTTGTTTTTGAAAAGAAGATTCTCTAGCAATTTTGGCTGTCTTTGTAACAGGCTTTTATTGTCTTCCACCAGATAATGAAAAGCCTAAGTGGAGTTCGTGGGCAACAGGTCTGAAACAGCAGAGATGCTTTTTGACAGCTGAGTACGTCGGTGATCCTTCCCAGAGACCACGGTAAGAGCTCGTGAGTGCCTCAGAGCTCCACTAGCCTTCAGCCTCGTATGTCAAATTCCAGCAAACTTCTGGCTTAGGTCTGTGTGCGATTAAATGATGAAAAGGAACACTCTCCTCTAGGCATCCTGTTTAGTGTGTTAAAGGGCTTTTCATCTAAATAATTTTTTTTTTTTGTTGTTTGTTTCGTTTACTGTCTGTAAAAGGTGCTGACAGATAGCCTCTGTCTTCCTACAGAATGCCTGGTAAAGCTTCCAGCCTGTACTGGTCCATCTACATTTCTTGGCATGACATACCAGATATCCCCTCTATGGAGGAAAATACATTCTGGACACTGTGCAAGCATGACATTCATCCTTGGGTAATTATACTGAGTCGTTACATAGCATATTTCATACTGAGATCTTGCTGCATGTTAAGAATAAACCCTGAAATTCACATAGAAAACAGAGATGGGAAAGGAAATATCATCAGTGCACCACAGCTGGGCAGAAGCATCCAGCTAAGGCATTGCTTAACCCTTCCTAAATTTTAACCCCTTGTCAAATTTGCACTGATTCTAGCAAGGATTTGGCTCAAATTTCCCTTCTCTTTATTATCTTTTGCTGAAACTAACTTTCTCCCACACCCATGAAGCAAGGCACGTGAGTTGGGGTTTATTCTGTGCTGCCACAGAGCTCACAGGACTTTGCTGAGGTCTCCTCAGCTCTCACCTTTTCTCTCTAACCCATGGAAGTGGGCATGCACCCCACTTCACTCCTCTGCCCCCCACACCCTCAATTCACAGGGATTCAGGAGGAAAGCAATCCTGGCTCTCCTGCATAAAGCCTAAACTGAAATCTTTGCCACAACCTCACTATGTCTCAGAAAGCAATCTACAAGATGAGCATAATAAATAACTGTTAAGAGGATTCTGCAGTGTTTTTAGGTAGGGAGTAATGAGGAGTCAGCTTTGGGTGTTTTTAAGAATGATGAATCTTTAACAACGGCTAGGTTAAAAACTGTTAGGAGGAAAAAGAAAAACGAACTGTTTGTTTCTCTCAGGCTGCCAACACCAATAACAACACCCAGGCTGAACAGAAATTTTCAGTAGATGGTGCATTTCAGCACAATCCCCTGAAAGAAAGAGGTACCTTCGCAGTTTAGTCTTGCAGCTCACTTACGTGAGACCTAGCAATTTCCTAGTTCCCCCAAAATACATCCTCTAAGTGCAAAAGCAATAATTTTTATTCATTTTTTCTTTTTTTTTCTCCTTCTCCTGACTCCTGCCACATACCATTTTCTAGATGTCATGTACATATAACGAACAACAGCTACCTAATTGCATTGACACTTTGACCTCTGTCCCTAAACGATCAATTATAAGGCCTGAAGGGACAAGGGACAAGATTAGAGTGAAGGGCAAGGCCTAAAAAGCCCCTCTCTCCCCTCTAAGGCAGAAGGGCAGCTTCTTTATCATTAGTTCTTGTTGTTGCTCCAGCCCCATTACCTCTCCCCATGCTCAGCAGTAAGGTCGTCTGCAGAAGTATTGATCATGCCTTAAATCCTGCTTTACCCACAGAACTGGACTGGTGAGCCAACTGTGATGAATTCTTGATGTTTTAAATCAAATTTATAGGATCTGTCTGCACCCTTTAGCTTGGCCCTGCCTCTGTCTGCTGTGACACTATGGTCAGGGATATTGCTGGGGATTTAACACTTTGGCCATACTAGACACCTTCTGTTGCAAAAGGTGAGGATTTGATTGGTGTCAATCATTCCCCAACCTGTCACATGGAGTTTTTAGCCAGCAAACATTTTAAAGACTGTCTTAATGAACTGGCTCTGCTCCTGTTGTCACCTGTCACTTCCAGCACACTGCCAGCTCTCTGCCACTCTGATCCCCTTTTGTGGTTTTTCCTGCCTTCTCCTTCCCCTCTTTCAATCCCAATATAAACCACAGACTTCCCCACTTCCCAATCTCTTCCAGACATCCCATTTCTTAAATCTCTAACCTTATGTTGATAAATGAGGAGGTAATCCAAACATTTTGGAGCAGCATGGACCCTCACCCATGCAATTTCTCTCTACATAGGCTGTTCTTTTCTGTGAAGTTCTTCAGCATTTTGGTGGAAGTGTCCCCAGTAATGAGGCAATTATTTAATTATTTTCAGGATAAATTCTTTTCACTGAGAGAAAAGGGCACACAAATAGCTTTCTAATGCCTTGGTTCAGCATTAACTATCACCTTGGATGATCAGTCACTGAAAAAGCGATTTCCCAAGGTAAAATTTACCAAGATGATCTAGACAAAAGCTAAGCTAACAGAAATGTCTCTGAAAACAACAGTACTCTGTAAACAGCAACCAAAATACTGCCACAAGAAAGTGCTCTGTCCATCCCAAATGGGACATGAGATTGTTATAAATTGGGACAGCTGTCCCACCTTCCCTCAGTAGCTACAGCAAGCTAATGTACACACAGGGATATGTGAAGAAGCTATAGTAGCTACAGCTTATATTTTTATATAAAGAAGGTACAAACAAAGCAAGAAAATTAAAGAGAGATTGGAAAACTGTTTCTTCCTTAAGAAGAAATCCAAAGCATAGTTGCTTTTAGGCAGACTCCAAATCCACCCTAAATGTCAGCTTTTGTGATATCTGCTCTGATAAGCACTACTTGTTTTTTTTCTGGACATATTTGTCATCATTGCTGATTTTCCCCAGGATATGTTTAATTTCTGTCAGGATCACTCATGGCCATTGCCCATTGTGATGCCTGTGGTGAGCAGGGAGACATGAGCCACCTTTGGGGCTGTAGGAATGACCAAAAGCAGTGCTCAGCTGACTGGTAGCACATGTCCTCTTCTCCCTATACCTCACACTTGACTTTTAAGGGTATCAGAAGAGATTCTCACCTGATGTGAATTAAACCAGTGGATTTGGATGAGTGGAGGGTCTGGGAAGCCCAGCTATGACTTCTTTTACACTGATAGGAATCAAGAGCAGCTCCATCAAAGAGAGCTGGGTAAAATGATAAAATGGGGCTAAGAATCATTCCAACCACCTTCTGTCCTTCTCTGTGTTAAGGCAATGCATGAATTATATTTCACTCCTTCACCAGATAAGTCATCTGGTTGGCAGGTGCAGAAGCAGCATCACTGATCAACTCCTGGTACATTTATGTCTCAGTGTTTCATTTTAAGCATTTCAGGGAAAAATGAAATGTATCAATGTGCATAAACTCCCATTAATGGGATGTACTTCTTCAATTTACACTCAGGCCTTGGAAGTGTAAATATTTTTCTACTCCCTGTTTAGAGTTTTCTATGATTTGCTCAGCTGTGTAAATTGCTGGCTTCTCCATGCACAAAGTTGTGCATGCTATTTTTAAAGTCAGCTTTTTATGACAATGTGGTATTTAGAACAGAGATTTGGGAGGCAAGACTCCTGGAGCCCAGACTCGTCCTTATTCACAGCAATTTTACAGTCTCATAACTCCATCCGTTCCAGGTAAACCAGTCTGTGTTTCCAAGGTAAGAAAAAACAAGAACTGCTGGGTCTAGGTGTGTGATGGTGGCTGAAGTTTTTTGCTTGTCTGTGCCTCAGTTTCCTGAATTGTAAAAAAGGATTAGGAGGTTGAGTGCTCCTGGGTGTGACAAGGTGATTTCCATAGGCCTGCTTCAGCACTCCTAGAGAAGTTATTTCCCAATACAAAAGAACTTTGGAGGCAGTAAGGTAATGAGCCGTTCTTGTGGCACATTGAATCTTTTGCTGATATACGGGTTTTGGCTGGAGCAAAAAAAAATACTGAAAGAAAAGAAGAAAACAAAAGACAAGTTGTGACATATCCTTTGTCTCCCTTCCTCATGCTGGAATTTGAGTGTCAGAAGGTGTTGGCTTAATGTAGGTGTCTACAGGCCAGCCTGTGCATTTCTAGAGAGCAGACATATCTCAGACCAGGAACTGCTTTTGCACCTGGCCTTTAGACAGGGAAACACCAGACACTGTCTACTGCCTGTAGGGCAAAAGTCTGCTCCTACTGAAGCTGGTGGCCAAGCTCCCTTTTGCTACAAAAGTACCTAGAAACCACAGAAAGAAAATAAAAGGGAGCTCAGTCAGCCAGTACAGAGGCTGACTGAGTTTTTCAGGTCTAAAAAGCTATATAAAGGCACTATTCCCAGACTTAAAGAGATCACTGAACAGATCTTGGGGTACACTGGACTGCATCACACTTGGAGATTCACTCACTGAGGAACAGTGCAGGTATGGGGAGTGACTTATGGAAGGGAGGATAAAAAGAAAAATTTGCTGCCAAATTTTAGAAAAACACATGGATAGGAGAGCACACACACATGCACACATCTGCAGGTACATGCAGGCATGAAGACAAAGAGATCTGTGCCCTCCCGTTGCCCATGGAGACTGCCACGGTGTGGCCAGAAGGGAGGGTGAAGAACAGATGTGTTTGCTCTCCTTAATGCAGCCCCATTAGGTGAGAACAGAACCAAATCCCCCATCTCATCTGGCTTAAAACACCTCATCTGCCTCAAAGTACCTGGGAGAGGACGTGCTGCCACAGAGGAGCTGGTGGCAGAGGAACACTGCCCTGCTCTGAAAAATGAGAGGTGCCTGCCCAGCACAGGGGACTGGCCAGGAATGACAAGGAGACAGAGGACTGAAGTTGGGAGAGGTGGTAGATAAATAAGGTACTGCTGGTGGAATCCATTACCGGCTGATTAGGAGAGCTATTTGGGTTATCAATATCCAGATAAAGCAGAGGCTGCGAGGGGGAACTCAACCATGAAGGTGGCTGCTGCTGCCTCGCTGCTGGAGCTGGGAGGACCTGGCTCAAGTGGCTGCCTCTGGGAGCATCCTTTGCTCTGCTCCACCCCACACAAGGATGAAAGTCCCTCTGCAAGTGAGATCCCTGGACCATTGAAAGCAAGGGACTGGCAGGGTGGGGGGAGCATGACAGGCTGTCAGTGGAGAAGAGAGGGGCAGGATGAGGACACAGCTTCCCCTGTGCCCCACCATCAGCTGGGGAACTATGAAGGAGCACAGCATGAAAGACCACAGCCCAGTGCACTCTCACAAGAGCCAGGAGTTGTGCCAATTAAAAGAATCCAGGTCTGACTTTCAAAGAAAAGAAAAATTTAAAATCCTGCCTGGTCCTTTTGTCTGATTAAAAACCACTGACCTGTCTGGAGCAGTTGATTTAAGGACACGGGAAACAAAATTGGAAGCAGGATTACTTTATTTCAGCTAGCTTTAAATAACAGTGCAGCAGCCACCCCACCAGCACAGTTTTGCCTAGCAGTGCCTGCTCATGCTGCTCCCTGTCACAAGCTTTGGGAAGTCAGGGTGTAACAGTGAAGCACCAAACTCATAGGAACCTCAGAGTGGAGGTGTCAGATGGCCTTTGAGGTCACTGTGGAGGTTTGCTCAGATGGCTGCCTGGGGAATCAATCAGCTGGTCCTTCCAGTAGGCACTGCTGTCCTACAGCACAGCTGATGAGGGAGAACTCTCCTTTAAAAAAACCTCCTTTTAAAGTGTGGAGCTGATGGGTCCAAGAAACAGGTGAGTCATCGCTGCAGTGTCTCACTTTGGACATGGCTTGTGATGGATGACCCAGATCTGGTTGGTGGTGTCACCCCTGCTCTGACTTTGCTGAGGAGAGAGCACTCACCTCACCAGGGAGGATTGAGATCTCATTCCACTGGTTGATCTCATAAGCCTGTACTTCTGTCTACGGGTTTTGCTTTATTTCAGCACTTTCAGGGTCCTTGTGCCTGCTGGATGGGGCTCCTCTCAGCTCTCCTTACCCACACTTTGCTTTGCCTGCTCACCTCTCTGTGCCTCACTGCTCCCGTCCCCGCATGGCTCATGGCTCACTGCACTCTCCAGCTTAGACAGGCAGGGTTGGCTGTTTCCCTCTGCCTGATTATGCTTCCCATTTTCCCCCATCTCCATCTCCCGGGCTCCAGTTTTATGCCCTGAAACAAGAGGAGTAGTCTCAGGCTCTGCCTCTCTACTGCAACACATCCCCACTGTCTCGGGGAGCCTTGCTCCCCTCCACGCCATCCCCATGGCACGAGATGAACCAAACACCAACAGCCCCTGTAAGCCCTGTCCTCCAGCAGCAGCTGCTGGGATGCTTCCTGCCTGCATCCCAGACTGGGAACACAGCAGCAAGAGCAGCAGCATTTTGGAGAGTCAAGCAATAACACAAAGAGCAGATGCTCTGTGCAACAAAGACTGCGGCACAGGGAAGGAAAGTTCAATACGTCTTTATTTTGGGGCTCTACAGCTCCACATTCCCACTGGTCCTTCCTCCTCACAGAAGCCTTTTCCACACCCTCTGTGCTCTCTGTTTATGTTCACCTGCTACCCAATTAACTCTCTGTTTAGCTGTGCACCTGCAGTGGCTTTATCCTCAGACAACTGCACTGGAGCCATTAACCCTCTAGATTGCATTCAGCTCTGAAAAATACCCATCTGAACGGCTGGAGCATTCATCTGTGAATAGGAAATATGCTACAGTAGTTCATGGCTGGTAAATATGTGACGGGGGGAAGAGAGATTATGCTTTATTATCAATTGACTTGTGTCGCCAATGGGCTTTCTGTCATAATTGACTAATGCCACCCAGAGTGATATGTACTTCTGCTGATAGCTGCATTACAAGTTAACACTCCAGCACAGTATATGTTTTCATTCAATCTCTATAGGAGAAACTCATATATGGCAGCTGGCAATGCCCCGAGGGAGGAAATCAGCTGTCTTGGGACCGAGTGGAAGGCACTCAACTACAAACGACAGGAGGGAAGAACTGGGAAAGTCAAGGCAAAATTAGTCAGAGGAGATTTGGCATGTTGCAGCATCTCCTGCTTGATGCATCGAACTTTTTGGAAGCAGCCAGAGCTGGAGACGCCCTGAAGCTGCAGAGGTGCTGTCATTGGGGTCTGGTCATAGTTTTCTGTCTTGAAGGAGGTAAGGAGTGGAACTGTAACAATCTGTTAACTGAAAAGCTGCTGCAGAGGGGCAACAGAACGGGAGATAAAGGGACAGCGTTGGTAATGCAGCAGCAGGTCTAGAGAGAGAGAGGGAGAAACTTCAGCGTGGCCAGGGGGGCTGAGGAGGGGAGAGGAGGCTGGAGATAACACCAGCTCAGAACAAAACCTGCTGATTGCCACCTGCTTCTCAGAGAAGAGAAAATTACCATTCCATATCTCTCATAGCAGAGAAATATAAATACTCCGAGCCAATGGCATGCTTGTCTACCTTCTCCATACATGAGATTTTGCCTCAAGGGAGCCTCACAGCCTTGTCCTGCTGCCACCGTCTCCTGCCTGCAGTATTAGTGACCTCCTCACCTCTGCAGTGCCCATCATACAGAAGGGAGGGGACCGAGAATCTGTATACCATCACTGGGCAAGGGATTGGTTGGTGCCTCAGTTTCCCTCTGCACAAGCTGGAAAGCATTCAGAAAGATGCCTAGATAACATTGTAAGCTCCAGAGTCTCAAGTGGAGCTTTCTGCCAAAACGATCATAATTTGGACTGAGAATGTAGCCTGGGCTGAAGAGGAAAAGTGTTTAGAATGCTTTATAGTGGCCTATTGAAAAGCAGCAAACTCCGTATCAATTTTAATGCTTTGCTTCCCCACCAGAAGAGGGATAGAGCTTGAGGACAGCATCTTTGCCCATGTTTCTGACAGCCTGGATGGAACTTTCAGCAACCTGGTCTAGTGGACAGTGTCCCTGCTCACGGCAGAGGCTGAAAAAAGGCAATAAGATGATCTTTTAAGTCCCTCACAACTCAGTCCATTCTGATTCTGTGTTTCTATGAGCCTGTTTCAGTGTTTCTCTTTGTGTGATCTCAAACTTTAGGATACTCGCCTCCCTGGCTGTGGTTCTGCCCTCCCTCAGGCTCATGCAGATGTCAGGGCATTGTGCAGGGGTGTTCCTCCCCATCTCACCCCAAGGCTGTCCCTCACTGACCCCATCCCTCCACCTGGGCACAAACCCTTCCTTCCCAAAGAGCTCAGCCTGCTGCCCATGCCTCCTGCAAAACCCTCTGGAAAAACTTCTGAGCACCAGCCCCTCTCTCTTCCTCTGACCACATCTACCCACAATGACACACACACACACACACACACACACACACACGCACACACACACGGTCTTATCTCTCCCATTGCATGCACAGGGGGAACGTTGGCTTAAAAAAATCAGGCCAGCTCCACAGCAGATGGAGGACTGATACAAAACTGTGCCGGTCAAGTGNGTGGAAAGCTGGTCTGGTTTGTCACCATCAGACACTGCCTCATTTACCTCCGCAGCAGGAGGTGAGGGAAGTGTGTTCTCCTAAATGTGTTAACTTAGCAGTGTTATACACTAGAAACAAATTAATATATAATTCTTCTGTGTCTTAAGGTCATTACTGCCGAGGCATAAATTAATAGAGCTATTCCAGTTAATTCATTTTGGCATTTGCTTCTGCATGTCTGAGCACATATGTGACTGGGGCCTTGGTCTCGTCTCTGCTGGTGGAAATGATGAAGTCCTGGAAGAAGCTTTTCCATATTAACGTCATTTTTAACCTAAAAGCCAGGGCTCTGCTGCCTTTTTCCCCTCCTGTGCTCCTGCGAGGCAGGCTGCAAGCACAGAGTTACTTTTCAGATAAATCCAAGATGAAACCGAAGGACACAGTATTTTCCCTCACAGATTTGTGTGCCCCATGTATAAGCAGGGCATTAGAGCACTTTTCTGAGAATAGAAAAGAAGGCTGTAATGCACATTATCAGATCGTGGACGCACTAAGTTGTCCTACAGAAATGCAGATATTTTCCTTTCAGACTGGGGAGAGAACAGACATAACCAGTGGAGAATGAGACAGCAGCTTTAGCATCCTTTTGCACTTCTTTCATTTTGCTTATTTTCTTCTTGGGGATACATCTTGCAGGGAAGCATGTACCCCAGACACCCTGCTTGGCTGTAGCTGCATCCTTTACTCTCAGAAGGAGAACAGGGAGTTTGGCTCCTTGTAGGGCTGGGCCACTACCCAGGGATCCTTTTTTGTCCTATGCCAACACTAGGACTATTTCAGATAAACATGCTTTATTATGGTTTTGCTTTGTTTTGATTTTGCTGTTTCTTGTTTTGTTTTTTGGTTTTTTTTTTTTAATGTTTTTTTCCTCTTATTTTTTCATGAAAATATAATGGAAGAAGAGGGCTTATTTTGATTAAGGGTAGAATTTCTCAAAAGGCTCATACGAAAAGAAAATGAGTCTGGCACTGGCTCCATCAGCATGTAGCTCTTTCACACAAACAGAGCACACAGCATCAAGCCCTTGTATTTTTCAGACAGAGGGGATGCTTGACTCCATCTATCAGAAGCCTCAAGAACAAACTAATAGCAAAAAACACCCCCCACACACGCACCCCAACACACACATCCCCTCCAACTATTCTACAAAATAGGGGACAAAAAAAATCTTATAAATGCTCAAATAAAACTATTTCTCAGAATCTTGAACAAATTTTTGAAAAGAAAAAAATACCTTTGTATTAAAAATGTCATTGAAGTGTCTGCCTGAAAGATCCTTTCATGAACCAAAATGTCTCCTGGATCAAGGGAAAGGACAAAAATTGTGTAGAATAGTTTCAGGCTGGTTTTTTCATGCCTCCTTGAGTCGAAAGGGCTGTCACTAATGCATTTATGTATTTTCCTCTCTGTGTATTGGTGATCAGGGGATTTTAGCACTGAAGTTCTGTGCAAGAGGTGGTTTGCAGCAACGTACTTGCTGCAAAACCACTGTGAACTTTATCACTGTTTGTACTGCCAGCTTTGTACAGATTTGAATTATTTGGGAAGAGATAAACCATGCAGGCAGAAGGCAGCGATTTAAAGTGTCCCAGGTGCAGCAGATACTGCTGAAAACTTCAAGAAGAGGGCACTGCACTGATTCGATTCTCCTCCTGTCTACCTAATAATGATGGAAACCAAACTAGGTCCCACAGGTGGAGGCTGGGGTCCCAAAGAGAGGCCTGGGCCAGCCAGTGGTGCCTTTTCCACAACCACTTTCCTGTCCTGCAGAGAACACCAGCCATTATCTCCTTTGAAGAGATCTAAAACACCCCAAAGGCTTTTTCTACCCTGGTACAATCTCCATGAGGACACACAGCCACACTGGGACAGAACACAGCCTCACCACCTCTTTTTACGCCCCTTGGGTATCTGCTCTGGTGTTCTATAAGCAGTTTGGGGTAAATCCCCAAATTCAGTCCGTTCTTCCAAGGTAAATTCTGAAAGAATCAACAAGAACACTGAATTCATAACTCCCTCATGAGGAAGACTTGTGCTGTTTTCTGTAGCAGTGCAGTGAAGTGTTGTATTTTGCACAGTGAAGGTAGAAAGGGTCTGCTGAAATCAAGGGAGAAGGGTGTTGTTTGCTACAATAGCATGCCTCTGTTTATGTAAATGAGTTCTTGCTCTGTATATACAGAGCTGCATACATATATATGAGTGTCTGTTTGCATGTGTGTGCTTTATTTTTCTATTGATTGAGCCTGTGGGCTCAGTGCTGCTAATAAGAGTTTTGTGCTTTGCTATGTTTTGCTGTTTTTTTGGTTTTGGTTTTTTTTTTTTTTTTCCTTTCTCTCCTGCATTTCACTAGCAAATTCCTGGAGCATCCTGGGGTCAAACTGCTGCTTGCCAAGGAAAAGCAGAGCACCAGTCATGTGTGTGGTGTTGCTCTGGTCCTGACCCAGAAGGAAACCCTTCCAGCATGGGTTTGGCTGAGGACAGGGGAGCGCCGTGGCTGCCGGGCTTTGCAAATCCTTGGGAAGGCAGCTCCAGCCACACGATGAAACCCACTGAAATCAAAGCCCAGAGCTTCATTCTTCAGCTGCAACCCCTTAATCTTCCACTCTCCATGGGGCTGTTACTGCTGGGGATTAAGACTAGAACCTGAAGGATGGAAGAAGTGAAATGAGCATGTTAAAATAATGCTCTCAGAGTCAGAGGGAAAGGGAGGGAGTAAAAAACAGTGTTACATGTCTCCATGGCACACCATCATTTAAAGGGTCAAATGTCTTCATTTCTTCCTCCTCATGTGAGAAGAAGACAGGAACCCAATCCTGCCTACTCACTTCTTTAATAAAAAATATGTTTTATCTGTGTGGAAGGATGTATTTCTTCCTGTCAATAAGTGTCAGCAGCTAATCTGAACCTTTCAATAAAACAATGCCATTAAATAATTTAACCTGGGAAGAAACACTGATGGCTGTGAAATAATTTATGGATTTCAGATGTGTCAAACTTTAAAGCACTGAAGGGAAGAAATGTGAGAAATGGACCAGTGTGAGATTCTTCAGCAGAAAGAAAAGGAGTTTGTGAGATTCTCCCCTAAAAAAAAAAAAAAAAAGGTGAGAATAAAGAGCCACTAATACTATATAACATGAAAAAGTACATAAAAGTAATATGTAGAGAGACATAAGATATACCTTCTATAGAGAATTCTAAGACAGCAAAACAGGTGTTAAGGAAATAATTTAAGACAAAGACATAGAATGTTACCTGCCTGATGCCTGCATACAGTTGCTAGTCCTCTTAATATACATTAAATAAACACATCACAGGGAAAGCAGGGCTCACTAGAACAGTGGGTTTCAGCAGTGTGTTAAAGGTGACATTGCAAAAGAAAGTGACAGATGATAAAAAACCAGCTATTACATACATTTAAAAAAAAATAAAAAGAGAAAGGAGGAGGAGTGTACTTAAATAGACTGGGTATTCTATAGTCTGTTAACCTTATTAAGTAAATATGCTATTTAAACTCCCTTGGAATACAGGAGTAGAAGGAAAACAACAGACTGAAT
The DNA here is from genome assembly GCA_013397245.1 of Thryothorus ludovicianus. Taxonomy (NCBI): domain Eukaryota; kingdom Metazoa; phylum Chordata; class Aves; order Passeriformes; family Certhiidae; genus Thryothorus; species Thryothorus ludovicianus. The sequence goes on along the minus strand of VZTB01014846.1, from coordinate 139,631 downwards.
ATATGTAAGCACACGAGTCTGATACTCTAGGGCATTTCCTTTACTCTCTCTCTCTCCCTGTTTTCTTTTTTTCCCTTCCCTTTTGCTATTTATTTTATTTTATTTTCATTTTCATTTGGCAACTTCTGCATTCAAAGCCCAGAGCCTTGGAATTTCATACCTATTTAACACCTGGTTAAGCAACACTTAACCATTGGCACCAGCTGACTGCATCCCCATTAAGCAGAATTACTCTCATCATAGACATTGGAAATGGAAAAGACCTACCCGGTCATGTAGACCATTATACCTCAACCAATGCAGGATTGTTCCATTTAGTAGGAAAAGAAGAAGGATGGGCTTGTCAGGGGATGATGACTCAGAAGAGTTTGGTTCTCTTCCCAGCTTCATCTTAAGCTTCCAGAGCGACCTCCAGAAAGCCACTTAACCTTGTTGTGCCTCAGTTCCCCATCTCAGCAGCAGCTTCCTTTCTTCCATCTCCACGTTTGTCTTATGAGCTCTTCAAGGCAACATTTATTTGTACTTAGGTGTGTTTGCTGTTGTTAGTAGAAAGGATCCCTGATTTCAGATAGAGAGAGGAAAATACAGCTGGGGAGTCCATAATAACCTGTGGTCCCTTTAAGTCTTTACCTCTAAGTAATAATGCGGGTTTTATTCCTTTCCTGAACAAAGCAAGCAAAAAGAAAGCAAGGAGATAGAGACAGAACAAAGATGACCTTTCTTTTGAATTATAATTTCTTTCTTTCTTAAAACTGATTTAACAATAGAAATTATAAGCTTGAAATCCTAACTGATTTCTCCTCACAAGAGTCCTTTTCTCTTAAGGTCTCCTCACTTTTATGCCCAAGCCTTTTTGGGGCCACCATGAGGAGCAATATAGGTCTGAAAATGCATCTGCAGCATCTGCCAGCTAAAGAAACCTCCACAGAAGTCAGACAGCCAGAAGACTTACTACAATCCCGGAGTTTATGTTAAATAATTCATATGCTAACGCTTTCTGCTGGTAGCAGTCATGGGGAAATCCCAAACTGAATTTGACAAACAAAACAAAAGTTTTCACTCACCCCTCCTTCCTTCAAATGGCCTGTGGCCAGAACAGTTCACTGGCAACACCCAGCTTGCTGGGATTTAGCCCCCACCAGCACCATCATCTGCCCATCCTGTGGAGGAGCCTAAGCTGGTGAGCAAGTGGTGCCTCAGCACCACTGTGTCCCAGGGCAAAGGAAAGTTAATGGGAATATTTGTCCAAAAGAAATATTTGCTTCCCTGAAATCACCTGGCACTTCACAGAGGTGTGCAAAGCCCCATCACTTCTGTCCCAGCCTTGGCAGCTGTGAGGTCACGAGCTGGGCTGTTCTTAGCTGGGATCCCATTGTGCTACATCTGAAGATTGTCTTTCAGTCACTCTTATGGGCTGTGCCACCAGGTGATATGACATCAGAGAGGCCTCTGGGTTCTTTTCCTTGATGTGGGAGTGAGCTGAGACTTCTGAGAAAGCTAACAAAGGCACTGCTGGCTTTGTCTTTTGCAAGGAGGAGACTTTTATATTTATTTCATACAGATGCACACAGTCACTCTAGAAACTGCTATTCTTTTTTGGTTGTTTTCCACATGATGGGATTGTTCTGCATGCTGACTGACTGTGGAATGTCTAGACTAGTCTGTAGGTAAAAAGAAAGAAGTTATTTTAAGAATAGACCTCACTCCTTTTGTGATTTGTTTTTTTTTCCTCTTCTGTACAGCTAATTAACCAAGTCTTATTCATCAGTTATCGTTTGATAGAGGGGAAGAGGCTAATGGTAGAGGTAGAGGCAACTTTTTAAAATGTTAATTAAATTTAAAAGGATATTGTTGTTAACACTGCAAGGACATAAAGGATTAGTACTCTCCATCTTGGAAATGTTAAAATTCAGATGAAAATTTATGGCCATATATATGTGTATATAAATAATGGTAAATCTAATAGCTGCTCATTAACTTCTGTGGCTTTATATCAAGATCAGAAAGAAATCATAAACTAATATGGAATCTTCTAGAAAAGGATAAGATTAACTTACCAAGTTCTTTGCCTGCTAACTTAATATGTCAAGCTGGAGAAACTAGAAACAAAACAGTGCCCTTCACACTGCAGTGTCCTTTATTGACTTTCTTTTTTTTTTTTTTTCAACTTTTCCACTTGTTTTGACTAAGTTAGAGCCTTACAGCCTTTCTCCCCAACTGGCATAAAATGATATCAGACCCACTGCATGCAATGATATATGCCTCTGCCTTCAGTCAAGAGAAAGTACATCACTATTTTATTGGATGCAGGTCTCAAGAGCTCATGAACTCAACAAACACCCCTATAAATTACTGGAAAGCCACACCAAAGTGTAACAACAATAAACTAGAAATGGCATAAGTGGCTTTACTCAGACAGACCTTCAAATACTACTCTGTAAGAGATTCCCATGCTGCTTTCTTACTCATTGCAGCTATTATTACCTTCTGTACAACCAGATGTATTTGGTCACATAGTGCAAACTGTTCATGCCTGTCCTGCTTGTGAAACAGCCTGAAAAGAGCAATTTAAAAAATAATAGTGTCTAGAAAACAAATTTTCTGTAATTCAACTTTTTCCTTAATTATAGATTTTTCTAGTATGCTGAAGAAATACGTTTGCTTTGCAATCTGAAATCCCACATAGGAGTTGGGTGAAGGGGTGGTGAAGATGAGCTTCAAAGCCTATGAGGTAAAGTTTACCTTGCTAATGACTTCACTCCAAAGGTGAATGTGCAGTTCATTACTAATGTCCACCCCCTTCTGGATTTCTTTGGCAAGATTGTCAGTGTACACATTAATTGAATGCTGATCCTGCTGTTCAAAGCATTTCTAGTGTGAGCACATGTCCAATAGCCAGTAGAAATTCAACTGAGTGCATTAACTCATGTCACACCTTCTATCAAACAGCCATTATCTGGTGTTGATTTCCAGTCACTCCAGACTGGAGGCAAATTTAGACCAACTATCTCAACCGGAAAACTATTCTTCAGGGAGTATGATAGTGACCACATTGCCAAAACTGCACTTTTGGGGGTTTCCAGCATGCTCACTTCATGCACTAAACTGAAAGTTGGAGCCTTCTCCGTCTCCTCCCTGACGTGGTTTTGAACAGCAAGAATGTTGTCACTGAATTGTCTGGAAACCATTCCTTTTAAATGGCTTCTCACACCTGGCTTCCCCTGAAAGCTTTGATACTTATTGCTTAGAAATATTGGGTTTCTAAAGCTAATTGTTGATGATGCTTATATCTGCAGAGTCTCTGGGAAGGAATTTATAGCTTGTTTGGTTTGGACTTCCACATCTTCCCGTATTAGATTATTCTACAGTCTTTCCACTGAGAAGTTATTTTGATGTTTATCTTCTCTCTCTTAATTTCAACCCATTATCCTAGTTATTTCCCCCTGGGGTAATTTTGTTCCTCCCTGGGTGTTTGTGCTGTTCAGATGTTTGCAATGGGCTCCCTCTCCCCCTCAGATGTTGCTCAGCCCTGCTGTGCATATTGACGGTTGTTCTTGTAAAACTTTCCTTGTAAATCAACCCCTCCAGCTCTCTAATCATTTTTGCTGCACTTCTCTGAACTCCCTCCAGTTTGTCTTCATCTCGCTGGTAATAACTTTGCCTATGTGTCATTTGGCATTTTCTCCTTATCACATTCCAGCAGAGCATCAAACCTTTTGCCCTGTTGCTGCGTGCTGTTGTCAGGTAGACTGGACTTGAATGATTGACGTAATCCCTTAATTTGCCGGAGGGGCAGTTTTAGATTTTTGTAAACCTGTAAATTGGTGATTTGAGCCAAATATGATGCTGAGGAGGGGGGGTCATTCACTCATCTCGTCTAAACAAAGCTGGAGCTGATTTTGTGGATTTAAATCCAGGGAGCTCCTGGGCGTTTTTCCCTGCCGTTTCTGATGTTGGAATAAAACATCAGTGCTAATTTGATGGCTTTCCAAACAGAATTCAAAATTCAGAGGAACAAATCCTCCTTGTTGCTGGGTCTGGGAAGCTTTGTTTTTGTCACTGATGGCAGAAGGTAGGAGCAACACAGTTCCAGGCAAGATGAAACAGCCCCTGCACAATCCCAGGTCTCCAGTTCTGTTCCCAGACATTCCCTGTGGTACAATCCAAGAGGGAAGGAATTGTCCTTCCGGATAGATATGTCCTTGTCTGTTCTCTGTCTTAGAGTAACAGGCCAGTGTTGACTTCAGCCTCCCATCCTCATCTGAATTTTACATTACACCATGACCATGCTCTGACTTTTTCTGGGTTGCCTTGCTTTATTCACAGAAAACCATTCCACTCCTGGGCAGGTCTAAGCCCATGGGGACAGGGATTGGGAGGGGTTTACATCCTAAAGCCTCATGTTGTTTCATGGGACATGTTTTAATGCGCACAGTTGATTCAGATGTTCTATATCTTCAATATCCCTTCCATGTTGAGAGCTTGCAGCCTCCTTACTATGGTTTTAAAAAGACTGAATTCTCCGAGCAAAAGGTTCCTATGACAAAAGATTGCCTACCTTTCCCATGATTACATTCCCAAAGGTGAATGCCAATGTGTCAACAGAAGGAAATATTTCTCCTGCTTTCTTCAATAATTTATTGGCATTCACAGCTTTCCCCTTCATGATGACTGCTCCTGCAGCTCTAAGAATATCAGCTCCACTGAGAGATTGAAATTTACTTGTCACAGCTCTCCCAGACAGTTACGAATGTGGTGTGGTGCAGACAAGCTCCTGATTAAAAGAATTAGAGAGGATGGGGAGCAAGAACACAGCCATCCCACCCCAAGAAACTTTAAAAGCCAGCCTGAATGCAGATGGGCCATTTTGCAGATAGACATTTTTACTAAAAAAAAAAAAAAAAAAAAAAAAAAAAAAGAACACAGAATCCATTCTTGTATCCAACTGCCTTCCAGTACAGAGCCATAGGTAGGGACTCATCATCTCCATGACATCTGGGTGGAATGAATTACTCATTTTGTGCCTCAACCCATTCATCTGCTTGACTTTTGAATGAAGAAATATCCCAGTAGGGCTGAGTTTTTCAGAGTCAGTGACTCCCAGTGGGTTGCGCTGTTTTGTGACCCAGACCCCAAATTAGCAATCATGAAAGAGAGACTAAACTATTCAAATTCATAATTAATTACTGGAAGATACTCAGATGTAGTCTTGGAAATCATCTCACAAGTGCTTGGTTCAAGTAAATAACCAGTATTTTAAATTACCTATTCCTTTTCCTTGCAATATCCCTTCGCAACATGGACCTTGGGCTCAGAAGGCTCATACATACTCAGAAGGCTCTGTGCCAGGAACATGTCCTGCTGTCCTTGGGCACAGCCTGTCACCATCAGCGGGTGATCTCACAGCTGGACAGACAGAAGCAGGAGCAGAGGAGCCCAGATCAGCCTCTGCCCACCTTCACTGCCCAGCCCAGAGCTGCAGTTCAGGAGATGCAGCAAGTTATGGCAGGTCGTAGCTAGCACTCACTGAACACAAATGTTCCTGTGGCACATCAGAAATTTAATAGATCGGCTCTGAGTTAACATCACGGCATCTCAATTGTATTTACCAGTTTGACCCGTGTAATTTTGTGTGTATGTTTTCCCTAGAAAAGGATAGGGTTTTCAGTTAAGAAAGCATTTGCAGAACTCTTTTTGTTATCCTAAAGGATTGTTTTTAGAGGATAATTTCAGGGCAGAAGGGACGCTGTTTGTATATTCTCCTTTTTTTTTTTACTTTAGGGTTTTTTTTCCCGTCTGGTTTTATGAAGGCAAGAAGAAAATAGTTTCTTAAAGATGTCTCCACTTAGTTTAAGCAGATGACATCTGGAATTGATTTAAACATACTCATTTAGCTACACACTAAGTTCGCCAAAAATAACAAGTAGTTTTGTAAAATCCTTTTTTAGTGAAATATTAAAGAAAATAATATTAGTTTATTATTTTCTTTCATTAAAGAAAATATTTCTCTCTTGTCACTAGCTGGGCATCCTTAGGACTTTCATATCTCCTGCCCCCTTTTGTCTCCTTTGTGATTCCCATTCTCCCCATCACTCACTTCAGTTTCAGGCTCTACCTGTCAAAGTGCTGAAAAATTTAAATTGGCTTTATGAGGAAAGCAGATGCAAGTCTGCAACCATTCTTTTTCTACTTTAAATTGAGCCTAGCCCCTCTCCCACCCAGAAAAAAAATTTCCAGAGAACCATAATTTAAAAAGAAGGCAAAAAAAAGTTTTGGTCAATAAAAATGTCTCTGAAAATAGAAAATAGGAATAGAAATCTGTTTTAAAAACATTTACATGCTTTAACATTTAATGCTATTATACAATAACAGTGAGTGTCCTTGTGAAAAGTTACTTTGAAATAACAAAAAAAGTCTCCTGTTCTGAAAATTTGAGACTAGATTGCCTGCACTTTATTGAAAAGATGAAGCTCATTTTTAACTGCTCCATCAACATCGTCATTTAAATGACTTCAGGTTTTCTGACAAAAATCCAGCAGGTTGGTGTGAGCAGCTCTGCATACAACATTAAAGGCTGAAATACCTTCCTTGGAGAGTTTTCTGACTCAGGATGCCGTGGGGAATGAGGGACCTGCAGGTCACAGCTCACCCTTAAAGGTTTGGCAAAAGCTGAACAGAGACAGGTTGTCCTTCCTTGTAGACAGCTGCCACAGCACCACTGCCATGGCCACTGACTGGTTGCAGTGGGCATTTCAGGATTCATGGATCCTTGATGCCAGATTCCCATTTTCTGTATCTCAGAGCAGCCAGCCACAGATGGGAGCCCCTCCTTGAGAGCCATAAGAAGCGAGACCCAAAAACGAGACCCACTCTGAACCGTGCACACTCCAGAAGACCTGACCACATCCTGATTTTTTGCAGCAAAGAGATTTCCCAGAATATTTCTTGTCTGGAAAGCCACTTTACCACCCAGACAGAGACCAGGAGCTCTTTCTCAGCCCTGCTTGGTCCCAAAATATAAATCCTTATGCTTGGAGACTAGCAAGCCTCTAATTAACAAAGCTGAGGAAGAAACTTCTGTGTAGACCAGTTATTCCATATCTGCCTTCTGCAGGGTTCCTTTTGGTTTCCTCTATAACATCTACCAGTGCCACTTCAGGGGAAACTCCAGGCAGTGGCTTAGACCCTTTATCTCTTCTTAATATGAAACTCTGGATTCCACAGTCCTGACCAGAGTCTGGAAACTCTAATAATTTGCTTTATAATGTCCGCTTTCCATCTGCTTCAAAGATAAAAAAACATCAACTACTTTTCTTTTCTTTTGTTTTCTGTCTTTTCCCCTCTTCTTTTTTATTTTTCATAACAAAAAAAAAAAAAAAGGAAAAATGCCAGGCACATTAAATTGGACACGCTCAAGTAAACCACTTTGTAATGATATGTCGGACTTCCTGTAGCAAGAGTAGGTAATTTGGCTCCATTTTGTATTTAGATTTTGAATTTTCCTCTGTCACAGAAAGGATTTTTCATCAGAGACTTTGGATGCACAATAGCTGCGGGCATTTAATCTGCAGAGGCGCTCCTGAGGATACACACTGCAGCATCTACTGTCTTTGGTTTGCATCCAGAGAGAGAAGACAGAGGTGAATTTGGAAGGGATCCAAAGAAAGAAAAGAAATGAAAGTGGTGTTTCTAATTTCACACATTTCTGTAGCTGGAGTGTGTCTTGCTGGCAGCAGGATGTCATTAATGTCTCCACGGCCTAGGGAGGTCCCTTGGCATTTAACCTTAGCTATCCTGCTTACTCCATAAACATAGGACTTAAATTTACAAAATGTCTGTTTATAAATGAATTCTTCAAAGAAGTACAGGGTAAGAAAATGTTTCAATAAATATGTAACATCCACTTCCTTCATCTGTTTTATTATCTGAATACAGAGAAACATAACATTTGAGACCTCTATTTCCATGGAACTGATGCCTTCTGGAGGCTGACTTGGAACAGAGATTAGACAGAGCAAAAAGATAAAGTAGGTATTTATTAAAAGGCCTCAATGGGCACATTTGGGCAGCACAAGAGCCCAGCTGGACTCCAACCAAAATGCCCCAAAATGGTCACAAAATGGATGACTGGTCACGAGGTCTGACACTTTTATAAGTTCTGGTCCATTAGCATATGGGAGTTAATTGTCCAATTACAGCTTCAGGTTATGAAGCTCCATCCTTTGTGTTTTTCTCTCTTCACCATTGCTTATACTCTGGGGCTTGAAATTTGGATCTGCTGTCCTTGGTCCCAAGCTAGAATTGTTACATCTATCTACCCTGTGAATGGAGCTCGCTAGCACTTAATATGAAACCCAGAATTACACACTAAAACAGCACAGAATCTGAAAAATATAAAAGCTAAAGCTTAAGGCATCAGTACAAATACTAGAATGACCCTCTCATCTCCTGTCTTCTCCTCTTAGAAACATGCAAATGAAGAGAAAGTTCTCAACAGCAAAGCAAACATTTCCATGATTCAGTCATCACAGAATCCCAGAATGGTTTGGAGTGGAAGGGAGCTAAAAGATCATATAATTTCAGCCTCCTTCCATTGGCAGAGATACTCTCCACTTGACCAGTTTTCCTAGAGCCCATCCAACCTGGCCTTGTGCACTTATGGGGATGGGGCAGCCACAGCTTCTCTGCGTAACCTGTGCCAGGGCCTCACCACCCTTGCAGTCAAGAATTTCTTCTTGACATCTAATCTAAATCTACTTAATTTCAGTTTGAAGCCAATTCTCCTTGTCCTGTCACTCCATGCCCTTGTCCAAAGTCCTTCAGTTTTCTTGTAACCACTTCAGGCACTGGTTCTCCCTGGAGTCTTCTCTTCCCCAGACTGAACAACCCCTGATCGCTCAGCCTTTTTGTGTAGCAGAGGTGCTCCAGCCCTTGGCCTTCTCTGGACTCACTCCAGCAAGTCCATGTCCTTTCTGTGCTGAGGACCCCAGAGCTGGATGCAGCTCTTCAGGTGGGATATTATGAGAGTGAAATAGAAGGGTAAACAGACTCAAGATAACAGAAATTTGGACAGCTTCAATTACAGGCTGTTTCGCGAATGGTGCGAGGCAAATTTACAGATCCAGGGTTCCCTTAAGTTTTGCACTAATTTTACAGAGCTTATCAGCAGTTTTCTGGTGTGCAGAGAGTAGTCTGACAAGGGGCATGTTATTCCTAACCCATTTTTGCTGATGAGAGATTAAGTCAATCAGATATGGTTGGACTTGATCAGTCCCCGTTCTTGGAAGTTTTCAGGGCCAGGCTGGATGCGACTTGGAGCAACCTATTCCAGCAGAAAGTGTCCCTGCCCATAGCAAGGGGGTTAGGACTAGATGATTGATAAACCCAAACCATTTAATGAGTCTGTTGTTCCATGATATGTGGTTGGACTCAATGATCTTAGAGGTCTTTTCCAGCCTTAAGAGACCTAGGATTCTAAAACAGCATTAGCCAACTCATGAAGCCTTTGGCTCCCAATAACCTTTTTTCTAGGCATTATTCCTCTTGCAGCAGAGGTTGAATGTCTGAACCCCAAGGGGATTAATCTGAGATGGCAGGAGATGAGCTAGAGAGGCTGAAGTGAAGCTGCTCATCCTCTTATGGTTCTGAGCACCAGAGAGAGAGAGAATCTGCAGCTGAGAGGAGGGTGGAAGGGTTAAAACACAGCACAGCTCATGTGAAGAGCATCTCTGCCAAAGCAAGCAAGCAGTTTAAGCAGTAAGGCCATAGACAAAAGTTATGTCAACAATGAACTCAAACCAGATCCCAGCTCAGAGCTGCACCCACGAAGCTCCACCTGTGGAGGCAAACACAAGCTCTGGAGTTCTGGTGTGAGCATGGATTCACTGCTCCTGGTGATACAAACCATGCAAGGTAGAGGTGGTAATGTGATTTGTGCAGGGTCTTACAGAGAAGAGCCAATTGATTCCAGAGCTTCTGCTTCAAAATATTTCCCTGTTCCTCTTTAAGATTTGTAATGAGTCTGTCTTTACTTCTACCTTTCGTTACTGCTCACTTTTCTCTTGAAACTTATTTCTCTGCAACAGTGGTGGCCCCAAAATTACTGCTAATTTCCTGCAAGAATTTTTTTCTTTGAATGGCGCTTTTCATTTTCCTCTTCTTTCTACTTTTTTTCCCCCTTCTATCTGAGACTGGCATTGAGTCTGTTGAGAACATGTAAGTGTAGTTGCTTTTGAATGCTGCAAGGTAAATGCTGAAAATGACATCTTAAATGGAATCATTAAAGCAGATGTAAGTATTATCTGAATGCTACTGAAGTCTCCTATGCACAGCAATAGTGTCTCTATTTTCTCTCCTGATGCATGCACTTTTTTAAAGACAGATGACAACCTATTATTTTTTTTCTTTCTCCCCATTTTCAAGCCTGAACTTATGGACTACATTCATATCTTAAAGCTAGGAAATGTTTGTTGGGAAATGTCTGAAAATCTGACCAAAATAGAGGCTTGGTGCAAGGATGGTTGTGATAGTTATCTACTCTTTTTAGGGTACGAAACAGAAGGAAATGCATATCAAAATGTTAACCATTGGCTTATGGGAAACAAAGCAATGTGCTCCTCACTATAACTAGACAAAGCACACATATTTGGTGGCTGCCATGGACTCCCCCAATTGGGAGTCCATTTGGAGAGAAATTTGATTCCTGATCAAGGTGGGATTAATCTCACTTTGCTACCCACTGTAGAACAGGTCACTGCTGCTTTATATCTGCCTACAGGAAAGGTAGAGACAGTTCTTTCCATCAACTGGCCCACATTTCTTTTCTTCAGGGTGGGATGAGTCTTCAGAAGGCCCATCTGGCCTCTGAGGGGGGGAGAAGGAACTTTTGGAGGAAGCTCATATGACTATCCTGCACTAGATGCCAGTCCCTCCAACAGTGAAGTCTAGGCTACATCAATCACACCAGCTGATTTTTGGGTTGCAGCAAGCCCAGGAGCTGGCACCCCTGCCAGCTGAGCTAATCTACTCTGAGCATTGCGCTGCCCACTGACACTGCAGCTCTGCTGAAGCACGGCTGCCCGGGGTGTTCTGTGGTGCTCAGCTGCTCTGTGCTGGAGCTGCACCAAGTCACACACTCAGGAAGCACGGGCAAGATCATAGATAGACTATTTGGCTTTGGAGATGCTCTGATCTCCCCTTGAGTCTGAGCCCATGCCTGTACATCGGCCAGATAGAACTCCTCTGATGAGCTCTTAGTCCTTCCCTCTGCTCACTCTTGAGAGGAACAGCAGAAAGCTGGAGGAGCAGGATAACTCCTTTTCCCAGTGGTGCAGACCACACCTCAGAGGCACACAGTTTCCTGTCTGCATCTGGAAGAGGTAAATGCAATTTCATGGTGTTTAATCCAGACACTGCAACTGAACACCAGCCTGGAAAGTCCCTCACAGTGTTAGTACAGCATCGAGCCTCAGCCCTGATGCCATTTAGCACATTAGCCCTGTCTGATAGGCACCAACCTCACACCAGGGTACACGTGGCATGAGCACGTGGAATGGATCATGCACAGGTATGGCATCCACAGGGAAAGACTGGGACAACAAACACGAGTAAAAAATTAAACATCCAGATTCACAAAGTCAAAGGAAAGGTGGGTAATAACATCAGAAGGAGTAACAGTAGCTGTCTGATTTCTAAGTGTGGAACCCTGAAGGTCCCACTCAAGACACTCAGGATGGTCAGCCAGGACTTTTTAACTGTTAAGAAGAGGGAAACAAGATTGCCATCCCTTATGGTGCAAAACATGTGGGATATTTGGCTTGTAGGACTTCTGGGTTTGTGCAATATTTGCTTTTCAATGTTTGAAGGTACCTCAGAGCTCTCTGGGTAACTTGTGGATTGGCTCTGGCCCTCAACTTTGGGACACAATTCCTTTTTTCCATCTACTTCTGAGAAGCCCTGAGCAAGTTCTTTGTAGCAGTCAGACAGATAATTTATAATTGCTGTTCTTTTTTGGGACTTACTAGACTCACGCTCCACTCCCTGGCTTTCCAGAAAGCCCTACCTGTTGCAGTACAAACTAGGTAAGATATATGACTTTAAATGCTTTTCTAATGGGTGCCAGGTCATGAAACTATAATGCTAAGAGACCTCATTTTTTGATATTCAGACAGCCTGAAACCTGAGATTACAGCAACAAGAAAGTTTCCTCTATGTAATGCTTGGAAAGGATTTTGTTTGCTTGCTTGTGTGTTGTTTACCAGAAAAGCAAAAAACAAGGGGTATCTTCAAAAGAAAGCTGAAATTCTGTCAATTATGAATTACGTGGAGACGCAAGCAGGCAAATGTTTGCCACTTTTGATGCACGGTGTATCTGCACCTAAGGAACTGGTCTGACTGAGAGGTTACATCTATATTTACTGAAAGCAGCAGGTCCTAGGAGCAGACCTGCCTTGATTCTGGCCCTGCACGTTTATACTGTCCTTGCAGAGTCAGATACCAGTATATATAGATATCTGATTCATAACCCATCCTGCGCCTCACTGAAGGCATTGGTTTAGGACCTGGGTGGCCTTGATTTTATTATTAGTGCTTCCACTGGCCTGCTGCTCAGCAGTAGGTAAATGAGGTCATCACTTTGTGACTCTGTTCCCTTTTGCAAAATGTAGATAAAAACTCTTTTAATCCTGCTGATGAAAGGTGGTATGATGAATAGCATTCTTACAAGCCTTGCCTTCCTTATAGTAGGGGTCTTTGTGAATCCATTCTATTAACAGCTCTAAGAACCATAGAAATCCCTATATAAATTAAACACAAAACCTTGGCAGTGCCATGAAACTGCAATTAGGAAATGAAAAAGCTATAGTTTTCAGAGGAACAATAGACTTGCCCACATTGCATATCGTGCATAGATTTAAGTATGCATTTAATAGTCTGACTGGTAATAAAAATACTATATAGATACAATATTTTTGAATTATTATTGCTACGCTGGAAGATCCACACTGTTTCTGTACCCTGGCTCTTGTGTGTTTAAATTTGTAACTTCACTGCTACACTCTCAGACTTGTTTGCATTCAATTTCTTTGGGCTCTCTAAATTAGATAAGTACGTGATGCTCTGTGTTAAAACTAAATCGATTCTTAATAGTCATGTGGTGTTAATATTAAGCCAATTAGGCTCAAATTAACACACACATTTATTTAAGCAAGACCCTGATCTTGAAACAACTTAAGCATGTATTTTGAACTCTGGCTTAGCAAAGTTCCTAAGTACACTAGCAATATAAACCCTGTAAAACATAGCTCAGCTGGACAAGTTAATTACTGAAACAAAGTTGTGGTGCCACAGAGAAACTATATGAATAAATGCTGTCTTGGCTTAAAATATAATTTTTTTAAAATGTAAAAGGTAAAAATCAAACTTGCAAAAAATTCTTTGGTAGCTGTAGATTCAGGAAGCAGTTCAGAAAACAAGCTTTGGGCATTTTCTCTGAGATCTAGCAGGAAAAGGCACACTAAAAGTGATTCAGTTCTTTGCGAAATGAACATTTACCAGTGGATCAGATGAACACCTCAGGTTTTCTCTGCTCAAATCCCCACTGACTCCAGTGGGAGCTCAGACATGGATCTCACATGCAAACTGATATATGTAGACACATGTGCATAGGCTCATTTAGGTACGCAAAATGGGAGTTGAGTCATGCCTGTCATTAGGGGAGGATTCAATGGACATTCCCTTTGAGGAACCTAATATATTTCCACCCATGTAAATCTTAAATAGCAGTTGTACAGGTGAATCAACTGCCTGTTCCAGAAATCACACATGTATTTATGGGTTCAATTGCATCTGGCTTCAGCAGGTTTCATGTTAGTGTAACTAGCATTTCTAGATGATAAAAACTTATATATCCTTCTCCAATACTTTCTCTAAATTATCTTCTCCCTCTTTGGCCAGATGCTGCCAAAAATTTCAGTATTGAGGTATAGACTATTTACTTTCTCCATTAAAGTTTTAGACAGCTATCTAATCAAGTTGCCTTAGCTTAACAAAATTCTACTCACCTGCCAGTGACTGCCCACATGTTAACAGCTGCCTATACACACACATGCTCACAGGCTTTTCTAGACATGTGATTATGTGAGATGGCTCAAAAGTGCACAACATTGCCTTAAGAGGGGTTACTGGAGTCCAGAATCTCTTTAGTTCCTTTGAATACAATAATTTTTCTTATCCAAATTGATGGCTATGGAATGAATTGATGGCTATTTGTACGAGCTGTGTCTGTGCACAGACAGCAGGGCACACAAAGACAAACCTGAAAGGTAAAGGAAGATGAAGCCGAGGGGCAGGAGTGCTTGGGGTCTGCATAGACAGAGTTTGTCCCTGCAGTGACTATTCACACAGCAACACGCAGCTGCAGAGAGGTACAGGCAGGGCATCAAGTTCTCCAGCTGTGCTTTTTGTCTTCACTAGCTCGAGAAGCCTTCAGGGAAGTAATAAGGCCATATACTGGCCCAAATGTTTGTGGTCAAGAACTTGTGCCCTCAAAAAGAAGCAGTGCATAGCCCTGTTTTATGACCACTAGAATGAGCAGTGTAATTCATCCAAATTCATTCCCAAAGTAGTTCTGCTGCAGCCTGCAGAGAACTACTCTGGATGCATTTAGCCCATAATCTTCCTCCATCAAGATATGACTATACCCTCCAGTGGGCAATAAAGTGCTTTGGGGCATCTAATTGAAAGTGTGACAGTTTTACACTGTTGGGAAGCAGCAGTTGTGGGTGGCATGTGCTCCACTGGCATCTGAGGGTAAATACAGCAGGATATGTGGCAGTCTACAACTGGGAGCTACATTATGCATGTGCTGGGAACAGCAAGCCAGTGCCACAATGCAATTATAGCTTTAAACCGTGCCCAGTGTGTCTGTTCGGCAGCAGTAGACAGACAGCTCCAAATCATTATTTTTTTTCTGCTTACTTAGCTTCTGGTGATTAGGTTCCTGTTTTGCAATTGTGGTGACTAAACCAATTAAGGTGCAATTTAAAGAAGGAACTCATAAATACTGTACAAAGGTAGTATTGACATAACTAAACTTTATAAAAAAAAAAAAAAAAAGAAGCAGGGGTGGGGGAGAGCTGTGGCAAGAGAGAAGGCTACATTTCCAAACCGAGCAATCCATTTTGGAAGACTCTGCTACATGCAGTAACTTCTGCAGTATGAATAAATATGCATAATCAAAAGGGAGCACAGCTCACTTCTCTCTATTGCTCATTTGATATACCTCTTCATGTCATATCCACTTTCACATAAACAACACAATAATAAAACATCTGCATTGCTAAATAACACTACTGTGTTCTAATTCCTCTGGAATGACATGAATAAGAACATCCTACTCCTGTTTATTAGAATTTATTGATGACATGAGTGTGTAAAAGCAGCAGAAGGCATAATTAATCCTGGTACAGCCCCAAGTTACATGTCCAAACTTGACAAGTTTCACTCTCGACTTGCATTACTTTCCCTTGACACATGGTAGCACCAAGGGCTTTGACAAGGTACAGATGTCCTGCTCCAGGAGTGGCAGGAAGGCAGTTTGCTCCCTGGTTCCAGCTTCTGCAGGCACAAAGGATGGGTTATGGCTCAGCGAGGAATGATGGGGGAATACAGAGCACTTGGTAAAAAAGAAAATAAGAAAATAAGAAAATAAGCATCCCTTTGCTCGAGATCGCAAACAGCCCGCTAATGAAGCTTACAGATGATGTTCAATTGGGAGGACTAGTGAGCCACGTCAGGGAAGAGCAATAATATTGGCAGATTTAGAGAAATTAGAAATAAGAGAAGAAAATAACAAAATTAGATCAATCTTTAGAAAGACAATTTGAAACACAAAGGCAGCTGGAAGGAAAAGCTGAAAGCAAGCTGGAACATTGAAATAAGTCTAGGGGGAATAATGGATGTGAAAATAAACCCTGTTTGCATTGTGATGTGGCTATGAAAACAATGGCATATGTAGAAATCTAGCCACTAGCTCAGTACACCTTATCTATCCCCAGGGAATTGGCATCCTTGGAAATGTTCAAAAAACAAGTAGATATGGCACTTCATGGTGTGGCTTAGTGGGCACAGTGGTATTTGGACAAAGATTGGACTTGATGATCTTGGCGATATTTTCCATCCGTTTATGATTGTATCCCTTTTCCAAGGCACAGAATATATGAATTTCTTGCAGCTCTGAGCCACACAGTTTGTGATTTGAGGGACATCTTTAGGAGCTGAAGCCTATGATTTTGGATCCCTGTGACTTTTTCATGACCTTTGAGTCACCAGCAGGTAACCAGACCTCTAAGGGTGCAACCCTTGAGCCCTCAATGAAACAATCTGTGCTCAAAAAGGCCCATATCCTCTCATAATCTCTCTTTGTGCAATTTTTTGCACTTTGGTTTCCACTGTGCCCATGGGAACAGAGCTGGAGGTACAAGCATGGCAGGAGAATGAACAAAACACTACTGTGTATCCACTCCCTGAGTGATCACTACAATGTTCACTAGAGAAGAGAGGGATAATGTTCATTTCTTTACCTGATGGTCTTGAAACCAGAACTCTGAGAAAAGAACCTCACATACTACAGACAGATGTCCTAGAAGGGAAACTTTACTATTGACCTCCTTCGCTTTTTGTACAATTTGCAACAAACTCTGAACACTGTCATACCAGAAAGCAAATAACCTTCAGCAGCTTGGTCATTTTCCTTTCTCCCTTCCTCCACCCTGTCCTCCAAAATATTCCTTATTCTATTCAGACTTGGAAAGACCAAACCAAGGCTACTCCTACAGAGCACTTTCCTCCTTGAGGCACCTGGAAACTGCTTCCAGGAGGAATGAATATCTTAACTCCTAAGCCATTGTGCTATCAAGATGCCACTTTGTTGCTGCAATGCTGCAGACTTCACTCTGAATCTTTTTAAAATGTTACAAGGCTGAACATTATGGTACTGAGGCACAGTTTGGTAAAAGTTGTAAAAGTTTACATTGCTATTTCTGAGGCCTCCTGACTCAACCTTTGCCATGACTATGACAGTAATTGTTGCACAAAAATAATGTCAGGAAGAAGTATATATTTGTATCTTCTTTATGTACATATACAAGTCAGGAGGACAGCCACAACTGAGACTGTAGGTTTGCTCTTGGGCAAGGACTGTCAAAAAGTCTTTGGAGAACCAGAGGCAATTCAGAGAAAAGCAGAGAGATGGAGAAGCTGAATTATGAGTAAAAATCTAAAAGTACACATCTCATAAAAATTGTGGTTTTAGAAAAGAAAAATCCCACACATATATCCCCAGGAGGTATGTCCAAGCACCTATTTTCCCTTTTCTTTTCTTTTTATTTTTTTAATGTGTGTACATTTTTTCCCTTGCCTTCTGCAAAGAAGTGCAGTGAACAACTTTGAGCACCTTCAATCAAAAGTGCATTTATTTCAAAAGCTTGTGTGATGATTAATATCTGCCTGCCCACAAGCCACTTTATTCAGATAGGATTCATATGGGAGATTTCATAAATTTAACAAGGGTGCTTCTCAGATTCTTCCTGTCTCTTATGAAACATTATTTTAATATTTTCATTTCCAGGGAACTTATCTGCTAAAACTTCAGCACCTATCTTTCCTGCCCTAGACAAAATGTTAGCAAGATTTTGAAGCACACAATCGGAAATGTAAGGATATACTCCTGATAGATATACACACTCCTAATATATATATTTATATGTGTATATATTTATGCCTTAGTAGTTGCCAAGCTACTAAGCTACTGACAGAAGGAATATCTAATCAGATTCCCCAGGCACCCTGACCCAGAGGGTGTTGAACCAAAAAACCAAGAGAATGTTGGTTCACCCAGCATGGAGGTGTCACTGAGGTTAAATAGGCCCATGTCTTATGTCAAAACTGCCATAAAAATAAAAAAAAAATGGGTCATTGTCATAGGAGATCCCTTCTGAAGGGAATGGAAAGCCCAGTGTGCAGACCAGGCCCATTCCCTAGGGAGCTGCTGCCTCCCTTTGGCCTGGTTAATGATGTAAAGAGAAAGCCCTGCCATTATTTTCTATTCTTTTTCATGGTGGGCAGAAATGAAGTTACAAGAAGACCAATGGCAATCAGGAGAGACATGAGGGGCCTTGGGATGGCAAGTTAAGGGATCAAGAGAACAAGTGGTATGTTCATGATCAATACCTGGCTCCAAGCCTGATGTCACCAGAAGAATTTGGGATCAGTTAACACAGAACCAGAACCAGGCCGGCTGACAACACTCAGGTTACGCCTGTCTCCGAGTGGAAAAAGGATCTTTGCACAACAGTAATAAGGGTTCATTGGAAGAGTTTTAAACTAGATATGAAGAAAAGGTGGTGGATTAGTCCTGTATATTATGGAGTGTTTTGGCTGTCTAGAGCTTAATGATGGTGATGATAGGATTGCATGTCTGTGGGTAAGAATCAGGGGGAGGGCCACCAAAGCAGATCTGCTGGTGAGAGCTTGTTATAGACTACCCAACCAGGATGAATACAAATGAAATAGTCTATAAGCAGATGGGAGGAGTCTCACAATCACTACATCACAGCACAGCCCAGAAGACAGGAATAATCTAGGGAGTGCTGGAACGTGTGGAGGTGATCTTCATGGCATCCTGACAAACAGAGGAGGATCCTCAATGGAGCTACGAATGGTGAAGAGAGAAAGGCTGGTGGGAGATGTGGCAGGTGAAGTCTGTCCTGGGCTCAGTGACCACAAAATGAGTTTTCCATTCTCAGAGAAGTAAAAAGAGAGGTCAGCAGAACTGCCTCTTGAACTTGTGGAGAACTGGGTTTGGCCAGTTTAGGAATCTGGTTGAGAGAGTTCTTTGGGAAACAGTCCTGATCAGCAAAGTTGTCTAGGAAGGCTGGACAATCTTCAGTAAGAAAATCCTAAAGGCTGAGGAGCAGGCCACTCCAATGTGCCTAAAGATAGGCAAGGAAGGAGACTGGCTGAACAGAGCTTTGGTTGGAACTCAGAAAAAAAACCTTCTTGTTTTTTTT
>VZTB01014846.1:67542-119422 GCA_013397245.1 Thryothorus ludovicianus | reverse complement strand
CTGTCTAGAGCTTAATGATGGTGATGATAGGATTGCATGTCTGTGGGTAAGAATCAGGGGGAGGGCCACCAAAGCAGATCTGCTGGTGAGAGCTTGTTATAGACTACCCAACCAGGATGAATACAAATGAAATAGTCTATAAGCAGATGGGAGGAGTCTCACAATCACTACATCACAGCACAGCCCAGAAGACAGGAATAATCTAGGGAGTGCTGGAACGTGTGGAGGTGATCTTCATGGCATCCTGACAAACAGAGGAGGATCCTCAATGGAGCTACGAATGGTGAAGAGAGAAAGGNGAGCTTAATGATGGTGATGATAGGATTGCATGTCTGTGGGTAAGAATCAGGGGGAGGGCCACCAAAGCAGATCTGCTGGTGAGAGCTTGTTATAGACTACCCAACCAGGATGAATACAAATGAAATAGTCTATAAGCAGATGGGAGGAGTCTCACAATCACTACATCACAGCACAGCCCAGAAGACAGGAATAATCTAGGGAGTGCTGGAACGTGTGGAGGTGATCTTCATGGCATCCTGACAAACAGAGGAGGATCCTCAATGGAGCTACGAATGGTGAAGAGAGAAAGGCTGGTGGGAGATGTGGCAGGTGAAGTCTGTCCTGGGCTCAGTGACCACAAAATGAGTTTTCCATTCTCAGAGAAGTAAAAAGAGAGGTCAGCAGAACTGCCTCTTGAACTTGTGGAGAACTGGGTTTGGCCAGTTTAGGAATCTGGTTGAGAGAGTTCTTTGGGAAACAGTCCTGATCAGCAAAGTTGTCTAGGAAGGCTGGACAATCTTCAGTAAGAAAATCCTAAAGGCTGAGGAGCAGGCCACTCCAATGTGCCTAAAGATAGGCAAGGAAGGAGACTGGCTGAACAGAGCTTTGGTTGGAACTCAGAAAAAAAACCTTCTTGTTTTTTTTTTTCTGAGCTCCAATTCAGAAAACCTCCACTGGAAGAAGAAGCAAGCAACTCAGGAGGACAACAAAGATATTGTGAGGTTGTGCAAGCAGGAAATTGGAACAGCCAAAGCCCAGCTAGAATTTAACCTGTCTACTGCTGTAAAAGACAATAAACAATTATTTTATAAATACATCAGCAAGAAAAGAAAGGCCAAAAAGAAACTCCATATTTTTGGACATTGTCCATCCCTGACTAGGAGGGTCCATCTTTCTGCCCCACAACAGCCACCACAGACACAATGGGGATCAAAGGGACCTGCAAAGGGACAAGTTAGAGATACACACCTGAAGACAGCCCTGACACAGAGTCATAAATCACAGAATGGTTTGGGATGGAAGGTGTCTTCAAAATCATCAAATTCTAAACCCCACGTGATGCACATGAAAAGGATGACATGACTGGTTGAAAGTATAGTATCATGTGTCTTTGCTTGCAAAGTTTCCCAGAGCAGAAGCACAACAGGATGGACCAGGAGTATTTAGACCTTTAAAAACAGAATTTCAGTGCAGCCTCTAGTATTGTCATCAGGAAACTCTTTTCCTGCATATTCACTGGTGAAATCATCAATTTTTCTAAATTCTGTAGATTGCAATGTTGTGGCAAAAAAACCCCACTTGTGTTCTTTACCATTACAGTAACTGTATTTTACCAAGCAGTCTGTAAAGCCTTTATGGATTCTCCTGGTTTAACCAGAAGCAGAAATTCTTGATCTCTTCCCACATCCTATGCACCTGGAATCTATCAAAAAGTGTTTTAGATACCACACTTCCTGGACTATCCCTGAAGTTCATAACAATTTTGGCATTTTTGGGGTTGCAAAACACTAATATTTAGCTTCTTACTTCCTTTTAAGTGCACATGTTTTCTGAAATCAAGGAAGACTCAGTGAATTTATGTTTTTTCATGACTGGTTTTAAGTTCTATTTCACTCATCTGTATTATTTTCAACAAAGAGCTATTGGTAGGTGTGAGTTAAGTTCCTAGACCTTGTATAGGCTTTTGTAGCAAATGATCCAGGAAAATGATGAACAAATTACCAGACAGTTTCTGTAGAATCTAGGTCCCTGTCTCTGTCACTGATGCAAGAGTATCTTTCCAACAGCTCATGATCCAAGAACCTGAAAGCACCTCTGTTTTTTCTCAGCTATGTACCACACAACCTTGAAAGAAGACACCTGGGATTCACCACACAAGAGCCACAGCTCCTAAGCAACACCTCAGGCCTTGCCCTCTCTGAGCTGTGATCTTTGCACAGCATCCACACAGCAGTTCAGTCAGCAAAGCCCAGCTTAGGAATGTAAAAGAAATGGACAGAGACAATCACGGGGCTGTAGTGTAGTGATCCTTTCAAAATGTTTTTTCCCAGTCAGAGAAGACCCAATTCTTCTCTTTAAATTTTTCTCTGCTTATTAAGTTGTTTACTGTAAAATCAGTCCATTAAGAGTAGTGTTAAGATTTTCCAAATAAAGGTCTTTAATTCTTTTTCTGGCATTGTTCAGATAAAGATCTCTTGGCATCTGTCACTGCAAAAGAAATTTTACTGCTTCCTTGGTCCCATTTTTTGTCTGACTCATTTAAAATATCAGCTTTTAAGGAAAGAGTATGATTTTTATTTTGTGTTTGATATGGAGCCTCAGAAAACTCATCTTTGCTTGAGTCTCTGGCTTTGGTCTTTCATGCTACTATAGAATAATAAGAAATAGAAAGGCAAATGTCTTTTTAAGACAAAATTTCCTGCTTCTCTTCATTTTGAAATCCATAGATCTCACTTTACATAGCATTTTCATAAACAGAGAAAACTCTCTATAGCAATGAAATAAAATTAAGATACAGTAGTGTCCCTCAGAACACCCATCATACTTTCAAAATAGACCATTCACTTACTGCAAAGGTTATTTCAAGCTAAGAATCCATTTATTTGAATGTATTTCCATTTTAATCAATATCCTTTAGAAATGGTCTCTTTCTTAGTAGTGTAAGGTGAATTGATATCATTTTAAGGACATGTATTTCTTTTCTAAATGTTCTTATATGGCAAGGACATATGTGAGATTGGATTTTCACCTCTGGTAGATCTGAGTCAACAGCATTTTCTTTACCTTAAAGCAACAAGAAGATGAGTGCCAGAGGCAAGATTTTCAGAAGAGGAGACATTTCTACAGCACCTGAACACTGTGGTGACAATCCCTCATTTCTAATCCCAAAAGATCTCTTAGCAGTGCTGCAAAATATTCTTTTTCCCCTGAAAGCCTGAGATACCTTTCACCAAAAACAACTGAAAGACTTGCATTAAGTTCAACAGACTTTCAATCATGGTCTTATCCAAGAAGAGTGCTTTCTTTTAATGTGTGAATAGAAGGTAATTACCTTTCATTACATCAAATGTAGCAGAAGATGGGCAAGTAGTTTTTTCTGCTAGGGCTTTTACATTTTTGCAACATTTGCAAAATGCTGACTTATGCACACAGTTACACTCAAAACACAATTACTCACATATAAATCTGCATTTGTGTTTAAATGTCACTGGTAACAAGAACGCTTCTGGTAACAAATTTGTTTATCAAATATACATCAGAAAATGGCACATTAAATAAGAAAATGTTCAATAAAAGATATGCTCAGCATTTTTACAGACAGTCTGGGCCTCGTCCAACAAACTCTGATGTAAAAAGAAACACTATCATTAATGTCTAAGGATCCGGATTAAACCCATAATGGGAAATTCTCAAATTTTTGCTTTCTTTACCCTTTTCAAGTGCAGTTTTTCACTCCAGGACATGACTGTATGCCTCTATGTACTCAGCTCATAGATTGAAGCCAAGAGGACTTGTGCATTTCAAGGGAGTAAGAGTCTTCTGTTCAAAAAGTGATAGCACTGTTGATTTTTTTTTTTTTTCCTGAGAGGTTTCTGAAATTTACTGTTCTGTTTGGATTTCAAGGAGATTCTTAGTTTTATGGCAAGGAATGCTCAAGGATGACAAAGATGATCAAATATATGAAACGATTCATATTAGAGAAGAGCAAAGACTGGGGCTCAGCCCGAAGAAAAAGGATAAACAGGCAAT
This sequence comes from Thryothorus ludovicianus, assembly GCA_013397245.1. NCBI lineage: Eukaryota > Metazoa > Chordata > Aves > Passeriformes > Certhiidae > Thryothorus > Thryothorus ludovicianus. The sequence goes on along the minus strand of VZTB01014846.1, from coordinate 115,393 downwards.
ACTTGCTACTGCTCTTAAAACCAGGGATGATGACCTGGCAAAGGTAAGCAGGGAAAGATTTAATTTTTCTTTCTAAGGCCAGAGATGAGACATAGAAAGTGGTAGCAGAAAGTAAATAATAGCAGGGGAGGGTAAACCAGCCTTGGAGAGGTTTCTGTCTGCTCGCTGAGTGAAAAGGGAATCCAAAGTCTGAGTGCAGTTTCTAAAGAAGGGTAATAACATTTGAGGAGCTGGGAAATCCATATGGAACCGTCCACACAAGACCTACAGAAGAGCAGTACCTCTCTGAAGTGGCAGTGGAGGGTGGAGGAAGATCCTGGAGCATTTCCAGTGGTGCTGGAATTGGGCCCCAGGCTCTGTACTTTGAAACAGATCACTTTGTGCTGTAGTTTCTCTCGGTCTAGTGGAAAACCCAGGCATGAATTCTGCCTTTGCACTCTCTCCAATGTCTAGGTGGCAAATCACTATCCTTAAGGTTTATTGAGGTATCCATGAAGCTATTCTTTAGTATTGGTGAGAAAAATAGGAAATAACAGATGGGTGTAGGGAATTTGGCAGCATGCAAAATCAGCACGACAGGTAGATGATTTTACCTCTGTTTATAGCACTGGTGAGATTGATATCAGAACACTTTTGAAAAGATACTGAAAAATTGTCAAGGATGCAGTGAAGAGCCAGCAAAAAATATTAGAGAGTTTAGAGAAATGCCTTGCAGTGAGAGATTTAAGCAGCTCATTCTGTCTAGCATATCAAAGATGTATTTTAGTGTAACCTGAAAGTCAAAACTGAATGATTCAAAATGGTAAAGTCAAAAAGCAGCTGCTTTGTTAGGAGGCCTAACCCTCTGTCTTGATGTGACAATGCATCTTAACACAATTACAATGATTTATTTGTAGTCTGGGACAAAGTTACATGGCCCTTTCTTAAATTTGAAGGGGTATACATATATATTTATACATATGTGATGCTTAAAGAATTATAAATATGTAGTACTAGGTTTAAGGAATCATTGTTATTTTATAAAATGCTCAATTTAATGAGTTTTTGGGGTTGCTGTTTAACCCTAGTCAACAACTAAGCACCACACAGCTGCTTACTTCCTTCTCTGTGTCCCCAGTGGGATGTGGAGGAGAATCAGAAAAAGATAAAACTTATGGATTGAGGTCAGACCTGACAAAGAGTAAAATATAATTAATGATAATAACAATAACAATAATAATGAAGACGAAGAAAAGTGGTGAGAGCAAGAGGAACAAAACCCAAAAGAAACAAGTGATGCACAAGAAAATTCCTTACCCCTCACTGGTAGCTGCCCAGATTCAGCCCCAAGCAGTGATCAGCCCTTCCTGGCCAACTTCCCCCAGTTTATATACTGGGCATTAGTTCTGTGATATGGAATATCCCTTTGTCCAGCTCTCCAGGCCACGATGACCCTGGGAGTCATGTGTACCTACCTCTTCATCAGCAAGCACTGGACACTGAAAAGTCCTTGACTGAGTGAACACTGCTGAGCAGCAGTTAAAAAATCAGCGTGTAATCAACATTATTCTCAGACTAGATCCAAAACAGCACTGTACCAGTAACTGGGGAGGAAATTAACTCTATCCTAGCCAAATCTAGAATAAGAGGATTTAACAAAAACTCAAAAGCAATTTCTGCTTCTTCACAGAGAGAGAAAAAGAAAACAAAATCACATCTTGGTTAAGGGATGTTAGCAAATTATTTTTCTTAAAATCTTGTAGGCAGATAATGTATAGAATTTTGTTTCCAAGACCACAGGAACTGCCAGAGCTTTCTTCTCTCACCTGTATCTCTCTTCATGAAATTCACAAGGATAACAATTGCAAAATTTCTTGAAAAGCTCTATCAATGTCATTTAAAGGGATTCAAGACATTGAAAAGCTTTAATGTAACAGTAAGGAAAACATGGATAATTGTCTTTCTCCATTGCTCTCTGAGCCTAGTTTCTCCACAGCACCTCTGCAGTAGTGTGGTGCCTCTCTGGCCTTCATCATCATCTGCTCATTATTCATTAATCAGCTGCATCTCCACAGGAGGGGACCAGCAGCAAAAGCAGTGCCCTGGTATGAATGGCTCTCACAAGATGAGAATCCTGCTTTCCTCACTGTGAGACAGCGCTGATGGCAGAGGGAGCCTCCAGCCACTTCGCCACCATCAATCAACATTGCAGCTTTTCTCTTTTTTGTATAAAATGAAATGAAAACTAGTCCCACTGACCCTCTTCAAATGGCCTGATGCAAACCAGGCTCTGGCCAGGACAAGCTGCCCAGCCATGATAGCACACAGTCTTTCCCAATCCATGAGCTCCTGCCAGATGATAGAGCTCAGTTCCTCGTGAAACACCACCTGCCCAGATAAGTGAAATGAGCTCATGTCTTCTTGCACCTGGTTACATAAATATATTTGCTTACTTGTAAATGTGTTGTATTTAAATGTAAGCTTCAAACAACAGACATATAATGTAGCTGGTGTATAAATAGGAAGGTGGTTTGCACACAAATATAACAGTGAGGTGATCATTAGTTACTAATATAAGCAGTTATTTGAACATTAGCATATTGTTATTCATAGCAGAATTCATGATGTGTTTAATAATGTGTGTAATAGCTTCCTTAATAAACTTAAGGAGCACAAAATTCCCTGATCTGTAGACTGTCAAAGATGGTCAATGACATTAGTGATATTAAGACCTGAAATTTTTCAAGAGTTACCCATATTTAGATTAAAAGAAAAAAGGACAAGAGGGTATTTTGTGATCTATTTTAAATAGATTTTCCACTCATTAAAAACTGTTGAAATTAAATAGAAAAAAAATCAAAAGAATGGAAGAAAATGTTAAAAATCTAAAGAAATGCTAAATTTGCTCTTAGAGGGCAAAAGTAATCAATTCCCTATTACATAAACCTTAAAGGATTATATATTCATAAACTGACAATTCAGAAAGGACTGTCCCATCAAGCTGGCAAACCAATCAACTATGACAGAAACTCATATTTAAATCCCCTCTTACCCAAAACCAGGTGTGCCTCTCCACTGCTGAAACTGTGCAAAGGGAGACCTTTCTCATTGCAGCCAACCACAAAACAACCTACTTCCATCTTTCCAGTGTCATAATGTCTTCCTGCTCAGCACTTTCTCATCTCTGATTTTCAATATTTACTAGAAAGAGCAAGGAGATGAGGAGACTTGACAAAGCAAGAAGAAAAATACTTTCTCACCTGATGTTCCTTTCAGGACAAGACCAAGGCCAATTTTGCTCTTCAGCCACAGTTCTGTGTGATTCATATCATTGTGATTTAACTAGGGTTAGACTCAACAGTTAGACACTTCCAGGATACAGCTGTGGGAGCACGAAATTAAACATGGATCACTAAAGCCATATGAGATGCTGAAAGAACCCCAAGTCAAAGTGGAGGCTCTCCAGGGGAGGCAAATTTTTTTAGAGGGGATTTGGAGATATATAAACACGTGTTCTACCACAGCCATATCTCAAGCCACCAACTTCATGGGCATTAGGAAAGGTTAGCAAAATTAATTTGAAACTTTTTTTAAAACTCTCCTTCGTGATCGTAAATATTGCAATTTAATTTATCTTCAGTGCTTCCAATTAGATTCCAAATGATTTCAAATATGGCAGCTAAAAAGAAAACAAGCTCATTTGGGTTAATGCTGACAAATAATGAAATTTAATTGTGATTTAAAATTCCTAATGTTCATTGATTAGTTCATTCAAAATACTCCTTGAATAACCTCTTTTAAATTACAGAGTCTAAACAGTTTTCTTTAGTTTTCTAAGACTGCACTTAGGTCACTCACCTCCATTAATTTCTATTGGTTTCTGTTTTTCTTCACCTACTCTTTTATAAGACTCTTGCTCATCTATAAATCATCTTGGTTACACAAAATCCACTGAAACCACACCAAGCTGGAGGGCAACATTCACTGATGGCAGAAAAGAAAAGAACACCCACAGGGGTTCACTCAGTGTCAAACCTCCTGGAAGAGCTGGGCAGGGAGGACCACCAAAGAGGCCAGAAAAGCAGGATTAAGCAGGAAAGTGAATTAAGGTAAAACATGAAGCTAGAGGTCAATGGTGACTTCTGAGTAGCTCCCTATCCTCTGTAATAAGTGGTTCTATCTGGTTCTATTAAAAAGCAAACTAGCACTAAAAAAACATCCCAACAAAAAAAAAAAAAATCTTCCCCAGCATAGATACACAAGGAGAAACCCTTGCAAAGTGAAAATTTGGTTAGTTGCTTGTTCCCTGGGTTTTTGGGTTTGGTTTTTATTTGTTTTTTTTCCTGTTTTGTTTTTTTTGTTATAGTTTTTGTTTAGGTTGGTTTATTTTTTTGTTTTTATTTAACTTGTCATTATTTTTCCTTAAATAAAAACTCAGCTCTTACTGTGAATTCCAGACTTGCAGAAACCTTCCTGCATTCCTCCCTTTCAGCTTTCTCAAGACTTATCAAAAGACGCCATATATGTAACACAGGGGAAATCATGCTTGCACAGCTTTGTAGGAACAAGTTTGGGTCCCACCACCTTTTGTTACTTTAAACTCTCTGCTTTACAAATCCTGAGACAAGATTATTTGGTGCTCCACAGCTCTTTCCTACTGCATTGCTAAAATGAAATGTTTCAATATTCTTGCAATGAAATATTCTGACATTTTCAAAATGCAAGGCGAAGATTGAAATGATTCATTTGGACTTACTCCCATAAAAAATGTCACTGAAATCAGCACATTTTCACAAGTTTTGATTTGGGCAAAGCTGTGTGTACTATATTTTTTGCCTTGGAAAATGATTTCATTAAAAACAAATGGCCAGCTTTAATTACAACTCACTGAGCTTTTGCTCCAAAAGTCAAAGCTATTAAAACAGCACTTAGTCTGTATGTACAGGGAAATAGAATCTGTCTTACAAGTGGCTGTGCAAAACACCTTACTCCCCCTCAGAAGGGCTGGTATTTGATGTCCCCTGGACTGCAAACCAAATTTGTGTCTTGCCTTTAAGTGGCATCCACAATTTGCGAAAAAAAAATTCAAGAATTTAATAAACAATTCAAAGGCAAAAGGTGAAGGGCGCATCCCAACCCTTTGAAGATAATTACCATTGACTTTTGGTTTAGTTCTGGAAATGGAAAGCAGGAACTACAAAGCTGTGTCTGCATGGCATTGGAGCCTGAGCAGAGATCTGAGACAGGACCAATTGAGCCATCTTCGAAACCAGAGTCGATACAGCCACGCCAGAGCAGCCCTCTGTCCAAACTGATTAGGCTGCTGAAAAGCTGGATTTTGTGACTTTGTCCGTGCTATTAAATTAAATGTGCCTTAGCCCGCAGCAGGACATCTAGGCCAGCTGGCATGCAGTACTGACATGGCCAGCTCATGTCAGTATTGAGCCCTCCATCACTGTGCACTGGGTGGGTGCATCCTGATTGCCCCTGGGACGGACCTCTGGCCCAAAACTAGCACCTAAAAAGGTTCAGACATGGTTCCTGGGAGTATCTGCCTGCCTGAGACAAAAATGCACCAGCAATTTATGACTGAAATTAATCTATAAAGCTGTGTTGCCCAATACTGCTTAATTTAGTAATAGAAAAACGGCAAATTGATCTGACCGTGTGACTGGCTTGTACCTTTTAATGAATATCCCAACCTTTCCAGGGTCGTGAGACTCAAGGCCTCACTGCTGAGCCTGTAGCCTGAGAGAGACCTGTCTAGTGTTCATCTGAGCCCCCATCTTGTCACAGGGCTCCAACACCAGACCTTGCTCACATCCATCTTGCTGCAGCTCCAGGGGCAAAGGCTGATGCACATCTCCCACTCACACTGGGCTGTGAGGGGTTTATATTGCTTATAAAATTTTTTTTCACTACTTCATAGGCTAGTTATTTTGTGTTTGGCCCTTCAGAGAACTTCCTTTCCCTGGCAAGATATGATGGTGTTCTTGGCTGACCAGGAGAGTGAGTCACAGTCATAGAATCTTTAAAGATAGAAAAGTCTTCTAAGAGCATGGATTCCAAACATTAACTCCCATATTCACCACTAAACCACACCTCTAAGCACCACAAATATACATTCTTTGAACACTACTGTGAATGTGTGAAAGTGGTAGCTTCACCACTTTCCTGGGCTGCCTGTTCCATTAAGAAATTTTTTCCTAATATCCAATTTAAACCTCCCCTGAACCAACTTGAGGCCATTTCCTCTTCTTCTTTGTTACCTGGGGAAAAAGACCAACCCACATTTCCCCCAACATCCCAGCTCATCTCAGGAAACTGTAGTAAGACATGATGAACCAAAATCTGGAAAAGAATTTTTTAGAATAATAAAGGAAAAATAGGATCCATTTTACTCTCCCTTCACAGTGCTACCTGTTGTTGTCAGGGCAAAAACAACTTAAAACCCCTAAGTTTTGGGGCAATCTCTGTCTGTGAGTCAGAGATAGGGAGGATTTCAGGCCTAACTGGTCTCTGCTTGGCTCATGCTCTCCTTCCTTCTCTGTGTCCTTCCCAGCATGGCAGGTGTAGCCAGGGAGAGCAGGCACCAGTCACCTCACAAGCTCCAGGGACACACACTCATAAATCAGTAATATTGTGTCACCAAGCAGAGCTTTGAATAAGGCCCTAATTGTAGCATTTCTGTGGAAGAACCACTAAATGAGTAGCTGAGATGTCAAACAAAAAGGAGGCGATGAACATCAGGAAGTGCCTCTGGAGAGGTGGGTTGAGGAGCATGGCTGGGTGGGTGAAAGGGAAAGAGCTGGGAAAGCAGTTGATAAAAGGAAACTTTGTACGGCGCTAAGGAAAATTCTGTGAGAAATTAAAGCCCACACAAGAACAAAGATGAGTAAAGAGCTGCAGACACTCAGCAGTGCTTCAGTTGGGTGTCTGGAGTCTTTGACAGATGATGTGATTCATCAGCTCCCACACACACCTTTTTTTAAATATGCATGCTCATTTCAACAAATGTGAAATTTCCAGGAAAAGCAAGAGCACAGCACATCCACACAGCCCTGAACAGCCTGGCGTGGGCACACCTGATGCCATGACGGGGATTCCAGCCAAGTGCAGCACAACCACCATGTCATCTTCTGTCCTCCTCCCAAGGGGTGGGCAAGAGGGAACATCTCCCTCTTCTTCCCTCCCTTCTACTGCTTCCCCTCAGAAAGGTCTGCTTCTCTCTTTTCTGGATTGGGTGGTTCAGCTCTTCAACATATTTGAGGGAAAAGAATAAAAAATATATATCTATCTCCTGCGGGACAGCTAAGATACGAGATTTGGTAGATAGATCAACATGCCTGGAGATTCAGAAGGCTTTAGAATCCAGAGGTCTGCTGAGAGCCTGCCACATGCTGCAAAGTTTTCCCCTGCTATCAACAGTTTATTTCTACGAAAAAAAAAATCCACAGAAAATGTTTCAGAGCTCATAAAAAGCAGTGAAGAAACAGTCACACAAAAACCTGATATGGAAAACAAGTGGGATCAGATGTAGTAACACCTGCTTGAATCTTCAGCAATCTCATACATCACCTTCAGCAGGTGAGAACTGGGCACAGCCACGATGACAGACTAGCTCAAAATGCTAGTAACATCAGAAATACATGTGTTAAATTTTTCTCTTTCAGAATATTTAACCAGCATTGATATGAGCACTGAACCCTGTCACAATATTCAAAGTTTCACAATCCCTTAGAAAATGCCAACTTCTCTATCCATGTGCCTTATAATCCAGATATAGGACCAATAATTTAAATAAAACAAACAAACCAATCTTCTTATATTCAATAAAATAAGTAAGTACAGTTAAATGCTCAGCCACTTTTATACTTCCTAATTCATGTTTGTATAAATAATGTAATAAAAACAGCTATCAAAAATAACTGAAGTTTCTCCAGAGTTTTCATCTTCTTGAATCTCATGCTGCAAAATTTAGGGATCTTTGACTCAGAATTTATGTCTGACTTGCCACCAAGTACCATCACCTCTGCTGGTGAGAACAGCCTGAGTTATCACTCTGGCTATGAACTGGACTAGATGACCTCATAGGTCTTTTCCATCCTTGCTTCCTGAAACTCTATTAAAGGCCGCTGTCAAAACTCCACCTCAGAGTACACTGCCAGGAGGGGAGAGAGCATTTCAGTCTGCAGTCAAAGCAAAAAACTGGAATATGTAAAATTAAACTTCTATCCTTCCTCCTATCCCAGCTGATAGATGTATGGATCAGCAAGAGAAAAAGTAATATTCCTCAAAATGCTCAACATAACTTGGTGACTTAGACTCATTTTCCAAAGAAAAGGAGATATAGAGAAAAGTCAGAGGTTTTTTCTTTCTGTTGACAACCTGATTTACACCAAGACACTGACAGCTAGACTATTATGTGGGACAAATACTTTCTTTCAATAAGAAAAATAGATAAATTAGAAGAGATAATTGGTTTAAGCATCTGTGTTGTAAACTCGATATATTCACTGTGTACAAATTGTGTTAAGTGTGGCTGAGAGTTTTAAAGCTATGGACACGAGCAAGGTCATCCTAATTGCTACCTCCTGGGATGGGGCACAAAGTAAATACTGCCTTTTTATAAATCTGAGAGGATTAAATATCCTAAACACATACCTACAGTCAGACTAATACAGGGTAATATTGTTGATATAGTATAGTATAATATAGGCAGTAAATTTTTCATAGAATCTCAGAATGGCTTGGATTTGAACAGACCCTGAGAGGAAGGGACAGAGGAAGGGAGGAAGGCAGGAAGGCAGGCAGGAAGGAAGGCAGGAAGTGTGCCCCTGTGCTTTTCAGAATCGTGTTAAAAAATTGGGCAGGTATTCCCTCATGTCTTATAGACATCTGATGACTTATATCTGGAAACCTCCAACAAGGCAGCAGACAATGTACACTCATATTTCTGGGGATTTTACCAGTCAAAGCTATACAAGAGTTAAACATTGCTGTGTATTATTTTTAGTTGCCTTGAGAAATGTACAGGAAAAAATACCAAAATATAGGACAATGTGTTGCAAAAATAAACACTTAAAAAAGAACTAAAGGAAACTGAAAAACAACTCCATGTATATGATTACCATTTCAAACAGGGAAAGACTGACCCATTGGATACTCCTGAGAATGCTCCCCCATGGAAAGGTATTCATATTCATATATATCAGCATTTGTAAGATCCTGCACAACATTGGGGTCATTTTGTTTAAAATATACTGTGAACTCAGCAGGATACATCTGCTTTATATTAGTCTTGTGGAAATACTATAAAGGGCTTTGGGGGGCATTTTGGTTTTTTTCTGTTTTTACTTGGTGGATAATTGGGATAAAACTGAACTTGTGTAAAAAAGAAAGCAACTCATAGTAGAAGTACCTTAGTATCCTAAGGTGCCAAAAAGGAAACAGAAGTCTGAAAATTAATTAGATAGTTTTAAGAAAATATTTACTAAAATATCTCATTATTTTCAATATTCCTCTTATAATTCTTTTGCATTACAGTGTTTTTGTTTCTACTCTGGCAATATGAAAATTTATATTTTGATATTTAATACAACCACAACTCAGGTTCCAGATCAACTGATCGCCTTTTGGGATGAGTCAAGTCTGTTCACCTTGTACTGTCATTAAAACACTTGCAGAGCTAGGAACTGGTTTAAACTCATCTGATTTGTGGCATCTTTCCTGCAATTTGTCATTCTCCTTGCACAGATGCAAATGACAAAGGAAGGGAGAATCAGGCCCTCTGTGCTGACAAAGGGCTCTTATCTTCACAATGTTTTGCTAGCTGATCATACTGTTTCCTTGTCCTTTCATTAAAGGGTCATCAAGATAAAAGTATTTGTTTGAATTCTTTTTTTCTCTTTCTTGCTCCCAAGCCCTGCTATACATAATGTTCTTACTAAGGTCGTGCTGTTGTTCCCTAAATATGCTTCTGCATAGCTTCATGGGCTGCTCTGCTTTTATGGTTTTGCTTAATAAAGAACTAATGTTAGGTCTTCAAATCGGAAATACAGTGAGTATGACAGGGATCTTGAACACCGTTCTCTTTTAATTCCTCTTCACAATCTTCCAAACCAAGATAATTTGGGGGATGCCCCCTTCTTCTATGCCCAGGTCCCCAGCCCCAGCTCTGCTTTGAGGCAGAGCAGAAAGGATTTATCCAAACAGGATCTTACAGCCTCGCCATCAAACATCTCGAACAATCTGAGATCAGGAGCTGCTACAGTCATCTGTTTACTTTCTTTCTCAACTTAAATAAAACAAGAGGGGAAAAATGTTCGAACGAGATAGCTCCTGCTTATGTGAGCAATTCATGGCGAATAAAAATAAAAACCTATTTATCTTCAACCACTTGCAATGAATTATGAATTCAGAGGTGTTGCCAATTTGAATAGAGCACGTACACACAGCTCATTCTTGTTTAATCCTTTTGCTTGAGATTTTATTGTTTCCTATTATTATGAATTCAAGCACAGAAGGCAATTTCAGCACCTGAACTATTTAGAGAGGAGACTGATTATGTTATTATGGAGAAAACTGTTTTCTATCAATTGATTTGGCAAATTCAGGCTCAGACGCTCTCCAGTTCCCTAGTCTCCCATCTTGATTACTGTGACATCCTGCTCAACTTACTTTGATTCATATTTCTGTGGTATCAACCATTCAAAGCACAAGCAGCAAAGCACAGAAATGAGCAAGCATTAGTTTACCAGCAACATTTCAGTTTCTGGTCCTTGCTTCTTTTATTGCCTGTCTACTACAACTTTTCTAAGGGCTCAGTTTCATCTCCTTTAAAACTGCTTCTGTTGGTACCCCTGACAACATTGATGCTGAGGAAAAGCTGGGTTCAATGGAATGAAGTGCAAAATATAAATCTCCTTCTGAGGGCAGAAATTATTTCAAGAGGGTCTCAAGCTAAGAAGGGTGACAAAAAAGATATTATTGAGGTTCCAAGGCTTCTTTGTAGAGAAATTGAAGGTTGCATCTTTATATCTTTAGAGATTAGTAGGCTGGGAGTGACCTCTCTGTTTGATCACCCTTGGTTCACAGGATTCATGACCTGAACCTTAGCTGGATGCTGTTGCCTTTGACTGGCATATGCATGTAACACAAGGATAAAGAAGAGAGAAGAGTTTAAAAATAAACCCCAAAAGCAACAACAACAAAACTGCCAAAAACACTGTATATGAAAAATGAGGGGAAAAAATGGGAGCAGAAGAAATACAGATGGAGAGTGGCCTGGAAATTAGAGGGGAACAGCAAAAGGGAGGGATGGTGGGAGTTGTCACTTGAATGAGGCCAAGAGAAGACATGAGGATGTGAAAAGAGCCTGTAAGGTGCCAATCTATAAGCAGAAGAATTAGGTGCAAGAGCCATAAAAAGGTACCCATTGATCTACAATGAGAGTCATCCACATCAGTAAAGTGGAAGCAGAGAAGGACTGTGTAGATGAAGAGTAAGATAGATAGAGAGAATTGAGACCAGAAAAATCACTTTTTGGTTTAGCTGAGGCCAGGAGGTCACTAATGGCTTTGTCCAGGTGGCTTTCAGCAGAGGGGAGGAGTTGTGAGCCAACATAGATGTGTTCAAAGAGAAAAGCAGGAAGAGCAGAACTTAAGGCAAAATGAGGCATGGTCTGGCATTTTGGAGAATAGGGAGGGGGAATAGGAAGGTGGAGGGAGGGAGGCTTAAGAGGCAAATGGAAGGTGCAGGGCATCAGGGCAGCACTGAGTGATGCTGGTGCAGAGCCATGCTGAGGCATCACTATCTAGAAACAGCTTTCTGTTCCTTTGTTTCTTTTCAAATCCCCAAGACTCGCTCTCACCAGAAAAAAAAAAACAAAAAAACAAAAAACCAACCAAACAAAAAAAGTCAAATAAACATAAAAAAGAGAAATTATGACTGGTAAAGCAGGAAAATTAATGGCATCAAGCACAGCAAAGCATTGTCACAGCCCAGAGCACCGTCCTGTAATAAGTGAGAGGCCCAGATGTCAAAAGGGTTAGGTCATTCCCTGCTGACACAGACAGGCTCCTGAGAGGGAAAAATATTTTGCCCTCATTTACAGGATGCTGGAGTGGGAGAGAGGGAGAAGCAAATGAGGTAGAAGATAACTGAGAAGTAAATTGATTTACATTTAAATGTTATGTTTTTATTACTATTTTTTTCTCACTCCATGTGAAATCTCATCCTTTAAACTAGACAAACCAGGGTAAACTATTTTTTATAGTGTGAAAAAAAAAATGATTGACATTCTGAGGTAATACTTTTTAAATTCCTCCAATTAAACAAAGCGAATTTAATTTTAAGTTTAATTAAAAGGAAATTTAATTAGAAAGAAGATTAAATTTTAATTAAATTTCTCCAAAATCCTTATCCTTGCCTTTACTGCTAATATTTCTCTTGGAACCAAATCCCTTTTTAATATTCTTAAATTCTATTCTAGTAAACTTCCCCTTTATATTAAAATTATATCTGCCTGGATGTACTCGCTACCAGGGAAAAAAAAAAAAAATCATTGCCCCTTTTAAAATACTTGAAGAGAACACCTGAGACACAGAGTAACTCAAGAGCGACCAGTGGAACATTTGGATATGCTCTGAGTGCGACACCACTAAATTAACCCACCTGCTGCTGAACACTCTGCAGGCAGGGAAGCATTTTTGTGTCACCAGACACTCCTTTCCTGCATGCAGATCTCTGCTGCTCAGCACACCCATGATGTCTGTACTGCTCAGCATTTTCTGTGCTCTGCTTGTGCATCCAGTTCTCTTTTGCTGAGAGTTCTTTTGGGTGGGTTTTATGCTTGTTTGTTTGATTTGTTGTGTTATATTTGTTTTGTTTTTTTTTTAATAGAATGGTTTGGTTTGGAAGGAATCTTAATGATCATCCAGTTCCAATCCTCTCTCCCATGGGCAGGGACACTTTCCACTATCCCAGTTTGCTCTAAGCCCCATCCAACCTGACCTTGGACGCTTTCAGGGACAAGGCAGCCTGTGCCAGGGCCTTATCACCTTCACAGCAAGAATTTCTTCCTAATACTCCATCTGTCCCTGCCTTCTTTCAGTTTGAAGCTGTTCCACTGTGTTCTACCACTGAGGATCCTTGTCAAAACTCCCTCTCCAGGTGTCTTGGAGCCTCCTTTGGCACTGGAAGGGGCTCTAAGGTCTCCCTGGAGTCCTTCCTTCCCCAGGCTGAACAGCCCCAGTACTCTCATATTCTCTCTTTTCCATCTGCTCTAGTCTGCTTAAGAAGTTTGCCTCAGTCACAGCAGTCCTGATGAATTGAGTCAGAACAGTCTTTTGCTTACCACACATTCCTGTGGCACCAACTCCAGTCTCCATAGCAGACAAAACTGTCTGCTGCCATAATGCTTCTGTAAAGGTTTGTGAAACACGGCTTGCAGAGGGCAGTTAAAGCACCAACACACCCACTTTGTCACCAGACTGTCCCCCTGAATCCCTTAGGATGCATCTCCTGTCCACAACCCCACTGCTGTGGAACAGCAGGAACTGTACAGCACCCACATGCAGATTGGAGAAAGCCATAGCAGGACAATGCTTGTCCTAAGCCATGCTCTCTCACTTTTAATTTTATTCTTTTTCCAGCAAAGGCAACCACGTCCCATTGCAACAGCCAGGTGAAAGGTGAGCTGGATGTGCTGGGAAGAGGACAGGCAGGATGGCACTTAGTGTGACTGTCCAGAGCATCCCTGTCAATCATCCCCTGACACCTAAGTGAGGTAATCTGTCACAGCGTCTGTCCACCCCCATGACCCCAGCACAGTCTGGTGGGTCCAGCACAGGGTCACAGCATGGCAAAGCTGCTGTGAAACTGCGTCAGCCCGAGGTTTGTGCTGGGGCCAAGGGCTGGGAGGATGACGACAATGCCAGCCAGCACTGGCCCTTGAGCTGTGGTCAGGGTTTCTGTCCCAAGGACCTTCCACACTCAATGAGTATGTGACCCATTGCCCCTGAGAATAATTTATGTTTATTTTAGCATGTTGCCATGGTGACCACTAGTCTTGCTGATGGATACTTGACATCATTATTTGTGTAGTTATTCTTACAGGTAAAATCTCATCTGCTCGACTCATGCTTTCTCTCTGTCCCAGAATCCCTTCTTTAACATGAGTCAGGACCAGGTACTTCAGAAATTCCATAACAAGTCATTTACAGAATCCCGACTATAGATGAGGCTTTGTCTACACACCTATCAACTAGAAAAGTCACATGCGCACTTTAAAAACAATACTGCAAATGGCTATGTCCATGAAACTCAACTTTTCTTTTGTTTTTGCTTTGGTTTTTGTTTTGCTGTTTTAGTTTTTTGTTTTATTTTTTTCTCACAACAGCTTGCATGAGATGCCAAGTGGTGCTGCAGAGTACTCACCAAACTTTTGAAAGACCAGTCACAGAAAATGTTTTGCAGGATTCACAGAGCTCCATTTTACTTTTGAAGGGAATCCAAATAAAATGAAACATTGCAAGGCCATCCAAATAAGATTTAATATTCCTGCTGATATTAAAGAGCAGTTCCCTGGAGATGCTGCGTGTGCAAGGCCAGTCCCAGCTGCCTCCCTTGCATCAGAGCCTTCACAGTCCCACATACCACACTCTGCATCTTTAGACATACTCTAATGACTGACTACCTGCCCACTTTGGCCACTTCTAGTAGTAAACATTTCTGAGGTCAATCAGGTTGTTCCTGAAGTTTTGGGGTTTTTTTGGGGGGTATTTTTTTTAATTAAATAATATTTCTATGTTACTTTACCCTAAAGTCATCTGTTTTGTCTGTGAGGGCATTGTGCTCACCTTCTGATCTTCGTGCTCTCCATGTCTCTCTCCCACACACTGCAAGAGTCAACAGGAGCTGACCTTTCTCCTCACCAGCTGTCAGACCTGGCTGAGGTTTCTGAACAGAGGAATTATTGCCTTGTGGGGCTTTTCTTTTTGTCTTCCCCATCTATCTTAAAAATAAACATGGATCAAATGACAAAAATTCATACACTACCAGTCTGTGCTGCAGTTACACAGTTACAGTGATTGGAAAACACGTGGAACAGGGATTGATTAAAATATGGTGGGCCAATGGCATTATGCATTTTACTTCTTTCACAGATGTAGTCCTAAAAACTATTCTAGGACAGGCTTGAGAACAGGGTGATAATCTTTTATTTATAGTGATTATATCGTTAACATGATGAAAATTTATATTCTTGTTTCTGTGTGCCACTGCTTATTTCCAAAGTCTCTCTTTTGGGCGGGAGATATTTTTATTACTAGCTTCCCTTACAGTAGGATCAACACAGATGAGCTCTAATAGGCAGTGCTAAGATGTAAATAGAAATGGAAACAGGCAAAGAAAATAACATTACCACATTTTTAAAGTGGGAAACTGAGGTATAGAGAAATCAGCTGTGGGTACCAACTGCCTGAAAGTACCCTCTCAAGTTAATTTAAAGAGTTCCACAAAAATCACCTGGAAAATATACTGCAAAACAGTGAATTCAGCCTTGATTTCAGAGTCCTAGATTGTTACCTCAAGCAAAAATAATTCAATTTTTTTAAGTGCAAAACAAAATTAAGAGATAAGACAGAACATTTTTACTGCCAATGGAAATATTTGTATAAATATGATATCATATAGATGATGAAATATGATGCTGCCCAGATGTGTTGGATAAAGTCATGACACTGTGATCCAAAAATGAAGCAGAAGATAGCAGATGCTTATGCTTAGCACCTTAGTGGATGTTCTTTCGACAGCATGCCCTGGGCCAGTTTTTCAGCCAGTGAGTTTTGTGTCTCTGACCTGGAAACCCTTCACACATTGGTGCAGTTGTCATTGTAAGCTGTGTCTCATGGTGGCTTGCTGTTTGTAAAAGACTTTGGAAAAAATCACAAAAACAGACATGAAACTGACGTACTACTGTCTCCATTTAGTGGAGCTGGACTTTTCCAGATGATGTACCTAACCCATAGATCAGAATTTGTCTGCAGAAGGGATACAGGCAGTGCTAGACTGCATAAAGTCAGTGGTCAATCTGATTCAGTATGTCACCTGGCAAGGACCAAGGAGGCATCAGAAGAAGGTTCAAGAAATCTGTCTCATGAGAGAACTTTCCTGCTTTCCCACAGAAGGTTAAGGTCTTCTCAATCCTGGATGTATAAGGATTTATTTCCTTTCTCTCGCTCCTGTTGAAAGAAAACTGTTTACCGTTTAGAGTATTCTGCAGACTAT
Source organism: Thryothorus ludovicianus (assembly GCA_013397245.1). NCBI lineage: Eukaryota > Metazoa > Chordata > Aves > Passeriformes > Certhiidae > Thryothorus > Thryothorus ludovicianus. The sequence continues at coordinate 99,124 of VZTB01014846.1, read as the reverse complement.
CTGGTGAGTAAGGAGCTTTCATCACATAGACACAAAAATAGAGAGAGTTTTATGGGGTGTGTTTCATTCCCGTTGGGTGCCCACCAGCCATGACTACTGCCCTTTGGGCCACACAATCAACCTCCTCACTCATGAAGATAAATGTCGTATCAGCCCTGCAGTAAGCCATCATCTATTCTTGAGAAACAAAGAGAGTATATAGCATGACCTTCCTTGAAATATTGGATCTATTTACACGGGTTTGCGTGGACCACATTACTTATGAGTCACCAAGGGGAAACTGAGCTCCTTGTAGATAAAGCGATCAGTGCAAACCACTGTAAATAAATCTGAAATTTCTATGAAGGTCGCACTGTGTCTGATTTATACTTCAGCATCCTATGAAATAATGTTGACCAGGTAAGTGGTTTTCAATTATTTTTCTTTTTATTCACATAAGAAAAGGAAAAAAAGAAAAAACAAAACAAAAGAAAATCTTTTTTGTAGGATAAGGGACTGTTCTATTTTAAAGCACATCTGGTTAGAGAGATGACACATGCCCAGGAAGTAAGTCATTGTCAGGCATAAGGCTAAATGTTCCTGGACCTGATTCTGCCACTCTAACTAACCAGGATGACTTGAATGGGCATACAGAGAAGAGAAGCCCAGCAGCATCCACAGATGATCCTTAAATAGTTTGAAGCTCCATTTTCATAATTAATCTATACTTTTGTTTTCATAATTAGCCCCAATATAGGTCAAGCCTGAATGAAACTTTTGTATCATGAAAGTTGGAGCTATCATAAGCAGAGGCTTTTGGCCTTGCACAGTGAGAAATGCTCCAGTGGCCATATTACTGAGTGGAAGTCAGGAATGTTGCTTCTGTCATTAATCTGCTTTGTGACCAGTTTCACTTTTCCTTCCAGCTTTCCTCTAACCTGTCTGTTAAAGCAGACAAGCCCTTGGTATCAGAGAAGACTAATTAATGCAATTAGGAACAATAATATGAGGACTCCATTTTAGGTCCAGGGGTATTGATATGTTTTCTATTTGCAGTCCTTAATGTCACTGAAGGTAAAAAAGGGTACCTAGCAAACGAACTTGAACACCTTGTATGTCCTTCTGAGCCCCAAAATGCATGTTTTAGTGTTCTAAAGAAGGTGAAATAAAACTATTTTAGAGCACCTAAGCTTAGCATGGGAGGAAAAATATTTTGAGAATTACAGCAGGGTTGAACTTGCCTTGACAAGTATTTCTGACTCATTGTCACAGAAATAAGTTTTACTCAATACAGTAGAAAGTCCAGAATCACTAAGCAACCTCCATGATCACAGCAGATAAACTTCAAATCTGGCAAGGACAATGATGATCTCTAGAAAAAGAGAAAGGTTTGAGTTACTTCATGACTTCCGCAATCTCAGGGGAACATACTTTCTTTAAAATTTCTTGGAAAATATGCTCAAACTTCACCCCAGTTTTTAAAGTTCTTAATAAGATGGTCTGAATAAGAAGCTGATCCGAAGAACAGCTTTCCAGGGAGTCTGGCTACAATAAGGTTTTTCTAGACCAGACTGAGATTTTAAAAACAAATTGGTTAATTTAAACCTGACTGGGACCAGCCTTTTGCTAGCCTCAGCAGTTCTGCCACACCTCAGGACCTCTTATCAAATCTATGCCTCAGCAAATTTAAATGCTAGTTTAACTGCTGTTGTTAGTTAAATGACAGTTAATTACACCCTTGTAGCTCAGATTAATCGCTTTAGCATATGAGTAGCTTACACATTGGACAGGATGTATCTGAAATGTCTCTGGGAAAGCTGAGTCAGAGCAACAGCTTTCCCTTCACTATGAAACCATCATTCTGCCTCACCAAGGGCAAACCTGAGTATCCATCAGCCCTCCAGTGCCATCCTCAGGCACAGGAGGTGTCACCTGGGCTGGTCTCTGCCTTCTCAGGGAAAGTGTTGAGAACAGCCTCATGGCACATTGGACTTGCAAAAGGACTGGAACAGGTTCACTGAAGAGACAGAGGATGCCACATCCCTTGGAACGCTCAGGGTTAGGTTGGATGGGGCACTGAGAAGCCTGGTCTAGATGAAGATGTCTCTGATCATTGCAGAAGTGTTGGACTAGATGACCTCTAAAGGTTGTTTCTGACTCAAATTGTGCTGTGATTCTATAGGATTGGAGACTAAAAAATTGTTAAAGTAGAATGATCACATTAAACAGGTGAGGTTTTTTTGCTGCTATTATTAACACCGTTATGATTGTATCAGCTCTTCTCACAATTACCAGACAGGAAGGAACCCATAGTTGTCTCAGTCCCTGTGTAAACTCCAATCCACATCCTAGAAAAATGCCACTTAAACTTTACAGTTAAGTTACATCAAGTGATTGCTATTTAATTTGAGTGTAATACCTTTAGAGGAATTTCATTGCAAAACCATCGATGTAAAATATTAATTCATATTTTTATTTATTTAATGTGGTGGTTTTGCTGCCTTCTCTTCATCCAGTTTCATCAGTGGTCTGGCGACCCTCAAATACCATTTGAGAAGTGGTACAGCCTTGGCAAGGGCTAAATCCTAGCAGAAGACTCTCTGAAACTCACTAAAGCTCTCCCATTCTGTTGCTCCACAGACTCTGCTTCACCATCTGCCTCGCGAATTAGATTTTTTTGTTGCTGTATTTCACAGATTTAAAAATATGGTTATTATGATCCATAAACCAGCTTTCACAGAGATTATTAATTAAGTCCCAAATATTGTACTGACGTGCTTTGTGAAATATATCTCCAGCGTCAGAGCACTGCTGCTGTTATGATCCATCTGCATAATATTATCTCAGAATGTTTAAAGGCCCCAAGTTTTGTGTTTGCTGCACGTATGAGGGAGTGGGGGTGATGGGGTGAGTTTTGTTTTGTTATCCCTCGTAGCAGTTCAAGAAGTAAAACCTGGAGCCTTAAAGTCAGGTGGGTGAGATAAATTGAAACGGATCTTATTGCTCCCAAACACTCTCCTGGAAACAATGGCATCTTGACATTTTATCAGTCACTCATGCGGTCATTCTCAGCGGTATCAGCCAGAGCTTGAAGGATAGAGCCGTAAAGAAAGGATTGTCAGCCATAAACATTCCTCAAAACCATGAAAGCCACAAATGAAAGCTTAAGTAATGGAGGACAGAATACCCTTGATATTTCAACAATTACCTGCAACAACAGGCTTTGTTGAGAGCCCAGGCCATTTTTTTTAAAAGCCTTTAGTTGTCATGGCCAGAATAGGATGGGGGAAAAAAAAAATAAAAGAGAGAAAAAAAGAAAAAAAAATAAAAATGGAAAAAAGAAAAAATAAAAAGAAAGAATGTGAAGGAGAAAAAGAAGGATTAAAAGCTCTGCTGTGAAAAAATAAACTTGAGTGGCTGCATTTATGAAGAAGTTTATGGAATTTTTTCATTTTTTAAAAAATCAAGATTTATTGCCAGATATTAGAATTATTAGGATAGTAGTGAGATACTTCTTTTTGGTTTTTTTTCCTTTTTCCTCTGAGACATCATTAGAAATACATTCATGCCACTGAGCTGTTACCTCTCTGGTCATTTCTGATGTCAAATTACTGAAGAAAAAAATTACACTTGCAAGCACATGGCAATTTGAAGTAACTTCAGTTATAGGCAGAAGCAAGCAAGTGGAAAAACAAAAGTGAATTCAACTTCATTACACATCAGGAAAAATACCATATTTATGTGCAGGATTAAACAAAAAAAAAAGAAAATCTAGTTTTAAATAGTCTTTGTGCCAATATTTTAGCAATTTAGAGCTCATAGAAACAAAGTAAAATGTAGTGCTTGGTATCCAAGTCAACTCAAACTCTGGAGGCAGCAAACAGGAAAGGTTAAATGCTCTAGAAATTGCATTTGTACAGTTTCTCAGCTAAAGAGATTAATAGTTACTCAAAGCAATGGATAAATATTAGTAAAGGACCATTAGCAGGGAAAAACACATCAGTGAATCAGAGCTCCCCAGCTTATCAGATCAATTTTAAACAGGTTTATCTTAGACTATTCCAGCACCTTAATGAGGAACAAATTGGTTTTTTACCCCTTTTTGTTTCCTGAGATTTTGTTGATTTTTTGTTTGGTATGTCCAACCATTAATACAAATGGGTCAGTGGCAGGAGAGTGTTAATTCCCTCCTCTTGCAGGTTCCTGAATACCACAATTTTATGAAAGTTCCTTTTTATTACTCTGGTCATGGTCACCAAAAATTTAAGAACAAGTGAATTACTATTGTTTAATGTTTTCTACAGAGGAAGAAGAGATTAAATAATTAATGTGAACAAATCCAGAAACAGGAGACTAGGTTTTTTTGCCTTTTATATATATACATATATATACCTAGACAATAGGAACAGCTAAGCTGGAGCTTGCACACTAGCATGAGTAAGCCAGTGGCCAGAAAAGAAAAGAATCATACCCTGTGTTTGCAAGCAAGTATTGAACCAGGAAATTGAATAGGAAAGCTCTGTTTTAACTTTTAGATTTCCGTGAGGTCTTAAAAAACTTAATTAAACCAAATGAATAAAAAAAAAAACCTCACAAATACAAATAAGAAAAAAAAATTAAAAAAAAGAGAGTGATGGAAAGAGATATTTAAAATACAGTCCTTGCTAAATAACAGAACACACTCATTATACTTTATTAATGGTAGAGCAGAGAGCACAGCAGGCACTCTCTGTTTTAACTGCTCGCTTGCTCATGTAGAAACCTGAGTTCATTCAAAATGCTCCCGGACATGCCCGTGGCCTCACTGTCATTCCAAAAAAACTGCAGGTCCCCATAAATCCTAGACCATTTCTGACATGGTGATGTGGATCTCTTAAACATCCAAGACTGTCTCAGATGATTCAAAACACCCAGGGGAAAGAAACTGGAATTAACTTGGAGAGCTAAACCATCTAGGACACGCAGACATCTGCCTCTGGGCCAGGCATCTCGTTGACTATTGACTTCTGTGGGCTTCAAATGACATTTGGCACCTAAATGCTTCTGCAGAGCTGACTACAGGATCTTTTTCCCTGGGGTACCTCTGTCTGAAGTTCATAACATTGCTCTGCAACCTGGGGGCTGGGTTTTGCTCCTGACCAGTTGAGTAAATCTTGATGATCCATTACCAGCCTTTGCTTTCATTTGGCATTGTATGAGTTTGGTTTACTTAAATCACTGCCTGCAAGGCTGAATTTCTCTATGCCATTGTAAACGGAGCCCAGAGTCCTTTCAACTCCCTCAAAGGCTGAGGTAAGAGGCTGGTTTGCACAGCCTTTGAATACAGTTTGTCATTTTAGAAGGGTGCTGGAAGCTGTTTATGCCCTGAGGTGTCTGTGAGATGGCAAGTAGTTACATTGTGGACCTGAAAACTCTCATGGAGAAACTTGCCCTCACGTCCATCAGCACTTGTATGTCTCCTGGAAGAGGAACACCATGCAATCCACTTCTATCCACAGACTTCACAGACCAGGGACAGCTGCTTATTCTCCTCCTTTGCCATAAAAACCTGTCAGGATCCTGTGAAAGACTTAAAGCATAACTTTTCAGCAAAAAATCCTAACAAGTTTTGACATCAGCAGTTTGTTTTATATATAATTTTGATGTAGAAGTTCTAATAGGATAATTCAGAAGTCTGATTATACCAATTGCAGCTGACAAGCAGATGAAGCTGCCCTTATACCTTTTTACTTATATATCTTTATACTTTATAAATGGTGTTGTCTGAGTTCTGCAAAAAATGATGTTAGGAAGCTTAGAAGTGTACTAAACTGGATTTCTTTTGGATCCATATATCCACTCCATTTTTGTTACTAAAAGTATTTTTTTTTTGTCTTTATACTTCATGATTTTTATAGGGGAAGAACACAGTTACCATGAGGTTAAATATTGCAGACGAGGTCTAAGCAAGTTGAAATACAAAATAACATTTCTACTTCCTCCAATGAAATATGCATTTCATCTTCCATGAAGACTTGTTTCTTGCTAGTCTCTGTCAGCAGGAGCCATCAACATAACAGTGTTTTGCTGACCTGTGAAAGAGCTTCTGGTAACCACTACTCAAGAACTCCATTAGGATGGAATCATTTAAGCTGATTCTGTAACAATGTGAAACTTTTGTAAAATGAGGTTAGGAGGTTGATGCATTTTATATAACCAAATGCAACCATTTTGGGCCTGAACTTGTGAGCTGCTGAATAGTCTCAGCTTCCATTAACGTCACAGACATGCTCAGCATTTTATGAGATCAATATCAATGAAATCTAAAATCTTAAGATAATGTTTTAGTTACAGTAATAGCAGTGAAAGTGCACAGGAGTTTGAAGAGATTTCCAAAATAAAAGAAACAAAACCCAGGGCATATTTAGTTGTTACTGATGACAGTTTCTAGTTAAATCTTTGCATTGTTTTGCCTTGCCCAGTTTTACCTTCCCTACTCTTTAATATGGACTATCTCCTAGAAAACATAGTAAAGCTAATCTAATTCATGTTCTAATTATATTTTTTGACACTGTTCCTCAACAAGTCACTAAGAATATTCATTTGTTAATAATTACTTGGGCAGTACTAGTTTTTAATGAGTACAACATAACAAAGTCAGCCCATTAAACATAAATGAAAGGGTCAGTAACCAATGTAGATGAATCAGATCAGAAATCTAGCCTGAAAAGTCCAGTTCACTGGGGTTTTTCTCAGGAAAGTTTATAATTTAGTCACATGTATAAATGTACTAAACACTGTTGCAAATTTTATTGAGTTCAGTTGCCTCTAAGTGGAGGCAAGTTCCACAGTCATATTCCTCTAAGATATCAAATTACATCACCTTTTTTAGGCTAAATATATTAATTTCTAGCTTATCCCTATAAAAAAGATTGTGGTGATACCATTAATGTCTATGGCATCTGAACCCATAGAGGTTTTAAGTTTCTTTCTGGATGATGTTTCAGATTGTCTGTGCCCACTGATTGCAGCAGGCCTGAACAGAGTCCACCAGGAAGATAAAGCTAAGATATTCCAAAAATTCCATCAGTACAAGTAGAAATAGCACTGCTAAGAAGCAGGTAAAATTATAGTTTGTGGGAAGTTATAAACCATTTCCCAAAAATATCCTTTCATCTTGAAACTTCTAGTACTTGAACACAGAGATCCCTCCTCTTTTTCAGGCTATTTATCATTTTTAGTGGCTATAAATTATACACATCGAGCACCAATTTTATACACCAACAACCATAACAATGCAGTTGCAAAACAGAACACTCTGAAGGGTATGTTCCCCTTTCCAAAAGGATAAGGAAGAATAATAATGCAATGCCTAGGTCTGCAGTAACATTTTCCATTCAAGGATCTCAAACTGTTATAAGGGAGCCATTAACCTCATTAAACACCTGTGAGACAGGAATCTAGCCATTACCTTCACTGCTTTCCATGAAAAAGAAGAGTGGGGAGGGTATCCTAACATTTGTGCACCTTAAGGGTAAGTTTTACAAATGTTTTCCACTCGTGCTATGACTGGTTCAACTCCATCAGTTTTAAGTAAATTCAGGAGCAATATATTGATTGTTCTGAGCCAAGACAGATTACATGATATATAACATGCTGACAACAATGCTGGATAGATCAGGCTCCTAACACCAACCGACTGACTGTTGTTAGTATTGACATTAAGTTAATTCATTGGGAGGAAAAGTTGTACTACAGAAATCAAAAGTGCACATCACGACCTTCTCTCAAGCCAGGGATTAACTGATGGAGTTTGGGATCGCCCCTCACCTGGAAAGGAGCATGAGTGTCTCTTAGGAGAGCTTGCCACAAATTGGAAGTGGGGAGTCGCCTCAACTCCCTGCCAAGGGGGACATCCTGAGTGAAGAATGCTGAGCATCAAAGCCAGGGCTGGCAGGATGCTGCACTTCTCTTCCTCCTGGATAGCTCTTAGTGACGGCCATTTAGCTGCATTCTGGATCACAGATCAGAGCTAACCTCTCTCTAGACACTGCAGAGTGAGTGACTGTGACCTGGGAAAAATCCAGGCTTTCACTCTTGTCTATCTGGAGAAGCCTAGAGCTGAGCTTGGCAGCCTGAGCTTTTATTATATTCAGAAGCAATCCAGTCAGTAGCATATAGAGCCCTATTCAACCTGCCCAAAAGTGGATACTGCAGTCTAAGCATAGAGCTGAATCCCACCCTGTCTTACCCTGCTGTCAAGCATCCATGTTTTTGGATATTGAGATGCCAGAGCTGGCTGTCTCCTTTTCCCTGTGGGTTTAAAGTCTGTGAGAGATTTTGACTCCTGCTTTTGCTTTATTAACAGTATTTTTTTCAAAGGTTCCTGGAGAAAGAAAGGCTCAACAGCTTACTTGGGATCATCAGCACATAATCCAAATAATCTGTTTCTTCCCCTAGATCACCAGGCATCACCTCCACACAGGGAAGAGATGTTTTCCACCAAGGGTTAGCTTATTTTCCAAATAAAGTCTTCTCTGAAATGTCTCCAAAGCTGTCACCATTGTCCCCATTTGAAAGTCACTCATCTCCGTTCTGACACAGACACCGTCACAGGGAGGTCTTGCTGTATTGCTGTATTGCTTATCTTTCAACTTTGCTGCCTTTCCTCTTTCTAATACTACTACTTCTAGATTCTTAGAAGATTACAGATGTTACATATTCACACAAAAAAACATAAACTAATAAGTTATTTATTAGTTACCTAAACAATTAAGGATTTTCAGACAGTATTCAGGAGGAAATTTCCGATTTTTGCTTCGCTTCTTAACCATTATGAAGGTCAGTCTTTGTTCACCCTTGTACCCAAGTATATTTTATGAAAAATGCCAAAACTGCAGCTTACGTAAAATGCCTTTCACTTTTTTCACCAGCTTTTAGTTTGATAGATGTGGTGAGGATATTTAGGGAGTTTGAGGTTGAGGGATGTGAGACATCTGTTCCCCAAACGCCAGCACAGCCATTGTGGTAAGAGCTGAACATGCCATGAGTCAGAGCATCCCTGAAGTGCTGAACAGGTAAATGAGACAAAAGATGAGTAAGGAAACGTTCACAGAGGCACCTGGCCAAAGTTATAGGAGAGGTCAAGGAGAGAATGAAACACGGAACACAAAGCTCTTGTCTCCTACTAACTTCTCTTCCCACAAGGTGAAAAGGAGTTGTTAATTTAGGGTTTATATTTCAGTATATCACCACACGAGGCTCTCCTACTTGTTTTCCAGACTAATTATACAGTTTTAAAATTCTTGAGGTTTCATCTGGACTGACAGAAGTCAGAATGAGATGCAAAACAAAATGAGTCATGAGAAGGAAAACCTTATTGCTTTACCCTTTCTGCAGTGATGTTGACAGGAAACACATGCCATCTAATGATTTTCTGGGGAAGACTAAATCATAGTTTTCCACCGTGCTCTTAAACAAAAATCCTGCTCTCCTTCCCACCCTCCAAGAGCATAGACAACTCAGAAGTGTGTAATCTTTACTCTTGGTAAATGTGCCTACCTGGAATATGAATTCAAATTTGAGCATGTGCTTTGCTTGATCTGGAACTCACTTTGCCAAGAGGATGCAAACAAGAACATATAAGTGCTGACAGTTCTCCAATGCCATTTCCACAAATCCTCCTCCAGGGACAGATAAATAATGAAACGACTGAATGGGAAACAACACTAAAGTATCTCAGCCTACAGAACCACAGGATATGCACCAGACACACATGGGTGAATGCTGAAATGCTGAGAACATTTACTAACACAGATAGGAGTTTGGGAATCCTCATGCTTGTCTAGGCTAACTGAAGCGTAAATCTGAAGTAAATGGAGCAACAGTGACAAACTGTCATAACAGATTGAGAAGCAGACTCAGAGTTCCTACCACCTACCTACATGATAGGAAAAATCTTCATCATCTCTATATCAAGACATATTTCTTATATTTCTCTTTTGAACACCTACTCTGCTGTTTTAGTGGTGCTAAAATGCAAAATATTCATCTTACATTTTCCACAGCTGACTCCCATTCTGTTAATTCAGTTATGCAAGACTTGACCCAAATGATCCCTCTCTTGTTTGTTTGGGGCTTTTTATTACTTTGCTGATATTGGTAGGCAGTCTTTATGTCCAAGGCTGTCAGTGAACTGAGTTTCATCAGGCAAATCTTTACTCCCAAGACCATGCTGCTGAACTAGAACAGTGGAGTGTACTCTCCATTAAGTGCATTAAGCAAAACAGCATAACAGCACGCAGCATTTTAGACTTGCAGCCTACAATTTCCCCTCCTGCCCATATCAGGGAGATCTATTATCCTGCAAGCACAAGATTTTTCCATTCAGTGACCACTTCCTTTCCTATTTGTTGCTTACATTCTATTAACCATTTCAGCTGCTGCTAAGAACTGACCTGATGCTCGCAGAGAAGTATCTAAAATGATTTGAAGACTGTCTTCTTGATATGGTTAAATATTTCCTACACTTCTCTATGGAATAGGGTGGGGTTTTTTTCCTTTTTTAGCAGGTAGATTTAGATCCCTCTAACTAGAAGGGGACCATATACCAATAGGAATCCATAAATGATCCTAGGAACTTCTTAGACACATTAGGGTCTCCAGGTTTGAAGAATTAATGATTGCTATTGTCTTCTCTAAGGAAAAGACAACTGAAGGACCTACAGTCTTTTGCTGCAGTCATTAGGCCGTGCCATCCTCCTCTCTCCACTTGAAAGCTCCTTGGTGTCTCCTTTCTTCTCAGCCAGATGGGTGCTCTGATTCAAGACAATGATATCAGTGGCCCAATTTTCTACTATGGGCTTTAGATATAACATATCTCTTTTAGTAGCTCAGTACCATCTTTTTGCTATCAATCAGGCCAAAGGTTTTTTTCTAATATGATACATGTTGTTCAGTGGGAGTTTTTCTGGTTTTTATGAGAGACTGCCCACTTGGACTCACCTTTAGCAACAAGAGGCAGGAAAGGATCTTAAGTTCCTTAAAACCAGTTTCAAAGGCAAATGCTTTTCATATAGCAGCTCTTCTGTTTTAAAATGGTTCTTGTTCATTGTGTTTTGATCCTATTGACGTTGGATGCTCTCTTGCTATACCTCAGTGTGATATAATGGAAGGAACACCATGTGGTAGTCTGCAGAAAAGTCGATTAAACTAGCAGACATAAAACTGCAAACAGCTTTTATGCGTCACTAATGGACTGGGACCGCTTGGCTTTCATGATAGCTCAGAAAAGCTTACACACCTAAGGTGCTGTAAAAATGAGTAACAGTTAAAACCAGGAAGAAATGTAAAGGACAAGGTGCAAAGATAGATGGCTTTTGGCATTAGCTGTTCAACAGTGTCAGACCATGGTCTGTTTACAGGTACAAACAAAATGAGCTCTTCTTCTCATGGGAGAGCTGTCTTTATCCCAATCATACCCTGGAAACTTGATCAAAACTTGGTGATCAAAAATTTGACTATTAGCAGAGTCCCTTTCCATCTGTTAAAAAGAGGCAATGGCTTTGGTCAACAGGGACATTTAAATTGTAGGTTCACTGTTTGGCTAACCAAGGATGAGACCGGAGACTTCTCTCAGACTTAGCAGAAACACTGGTCATTAAGTAAGTCCCCGCATCATGTTTAGCTCTGACCAGTGCTGCCTGTCCTTCATTTTCAAGCCCTCAAGGCTTTTTGCCTTGTCACCCTGCCACCACATGAAACGTTTACATGGTGCTGTCTCTCCTTTTAGGTCTCAGGACTCAGAAAGACAAAAGTTCTGCCAAATCCTTTTCTCCTCTCCTCAGTTGCCAGATGCAAGGGCTAATTCTCCAAGACAAACTTAACAAAGCACTATCAGAGAAATGACAAATTTCTATAATAATGCTGAATACTGCAAATGATATGCCTGAAAAATCACTTGATCATTAAACAAGAGAAGATGCCTTCTGTAAAGTAAATAAACCATGAAAAGAGAAGGCAAACTTGCAATTTAATATTCATAAGGTCTGGACTGCTAAGGAAGATCTTGGCCAAATTTGAAGACACTCTGTGTGTCATGCACTTTTGACAGATGCTGTCCCCAAAGAAAAGCTGAAGCCAAGTCTGACACCTGACTCATACCAACAGAGAAGACAGAGAAATCTCCAATGCTGGCTCAAGTAGGCAGGAGACAGCAGGGTTTTTTATGGCAAAATCTTTTGACTGTCATAAATTTTCATGCTCTGTACCTCGATACCATGATGAAAGGCAATGGATTAGATCCATTTGTCATTATTAAGATTCTTGCTCATAGTTGGAGGAAAAAAGTTAACTTGCAGACAGTATAGCTCAATTAAGTGGAAACCACACATCCTAAAGAAAACCAAGCCTAATTGCAGAGCTTTGACCTAAAATTAATCAGGTTTGGTCTTAACTGACTGAGCACCAAAATGTATATTCTATTATTTTTTATCTTGCTGTGGTAATTAATGTAAGAAATGTTTCATGCCAAGTTAACTTCGCCTGTAATGTCCTCAGATTAAAGAAATTGGAAATAGCATCTCTGTCAGAGTGGTTGCACAGTATTCTCATCCCCTGAAGGAAACCCAAGCTCTGCTGATTAAGAAGACTTCAGCTTTTGATCATGAGTTATTGGATATCGACCCATCATTCAGTCAGGGCTGCAGACTGACTATCCTGAACTGAAAGGCTTGGAATCAGATCACATCCAGGGGGAACAGCTCTCCAAGCAAAACTTCCTTCTCATCTAAATCAAGCCTACAAATAGCAACTCACGTTTGTCAGACATTCATCAAATGTGACATGCTTCATGGAGTCAGGCCACAAAAACACAGGAACCTGTCATAATAACCTCATGCAAGACAGTAGATGGTCCTGATGCTGTATGACATGCCAGGGAGCAGATATTGTGCTTCCCGAGTGGGTGAATGTAAAACTCAATCTTGTAGAAAGAGAAATTGTCACTCATAAATGAGGAAGAGGAAAAAAAAACAGAAAAAAAAAAAGAGACTATCTGATCCAATTAAAGTGTACATTGATTACTGTCAGGTGCAGAAATGCTGACACACAGAACTGATCCTGCTTGAAAATGGTGAGTGAAGCAGCAAGCCCCAAGACTGGGGGCTCTCAGTCTTTCCAAACCCACAAGAAGCAGCTGCTAAAACCAGGCACAAAAGTTCTCCAGAGTTAGATATCTCAGCCTATCTCTTAAAAACATTATGGTTTGGGCAATGGTAATCACTATTTTTGTTACTGTTCTGTACAGAATGCTGCAGTTTAGATCATCCTGTAGCAAAGAGCTGCTTGTAAGTCCCCAGGCTAAGCTAGGACCAGCTCCACCAAAACACAGCAAACAAGATCTGATGAGAAAGACCAGTCAGAGTTTACCCAAGACCAGCTAGCTTCAACAGGGCAGCAGGACTGCATCAGGAGGTAGCACAAGGGGAAATGCTTTGAAATATTGCTGAAATCAATAGTGAAAGAAAAAAAANTGGATGGGGCTTGGAGCAACCTGGGGTAGTGGAACTTCCATAGCAGGGGGGTTGGAATAAAATGTGCTTTAGCATTCATTCCAGCTCAAGCCATTTTGTGATTCTGAAAACTCTTTTGACCCTTAATTTGTCCCTTCTGAAAATTTTCCCTTTTTTAAGAAGACATTTCCTCCCTACATCATTCTTCCTTTGTATCCATTTTCTTTCCATTTTCAACATCCATTTTTTCATAATGAAAGCAGAGATAAAATTAGGAAAATAGAATTAGAGATTAACATTTTTAACAAAGTTTTCACAACAACAATCTTCAATAAGCAAATATTAATCTGTTTTGGAAAGACAAATTAAAAATCTTACTTAAATAGATTTACTGGAAAAATCCTATAGTCAGTAACAAATTCATTTATTTTCTTATCCTAAAAGAAAAGAAAGATGGATGGGTTTGGTTCACCCACTGAGTTGTTCAAGAGCCCATCTTGCCCAGTTGTGTCACATCCAGACACATCCACAACACTCACATGTGGATGTTTCTGTGCCATAGGCAGTATAAAATGATACCTACATTTATACCACTGAAAGTGCATCCCCTTAGGTTAAATTACACCAATTTTCCTTCTGTCAGTTCATTCATCTTCAAAAACGGTAACTAATATTTTTGTGAACACTTCAAAGATTCTATTTAATCCATTGACAAAATTATAGACAGAATATATTAACATACATGGACTTATCTACCTCATATATTGATACATTTTCGATCAGTAGATGAAGTGATGCTATACACCAGAGAACTATTCCAACTGAGAGGCCAGAAGGAATGTAAAACTCAGCCTTCCCATGGAAGGAATCATGACTGCTCAACTTTGACTTATGTCCTTCAGAAAAATAATTGCTGAAGCAGGTAATAGTTTATAGCTATTTTTTTCATATAAAACAATGCATGTCTGTAGTTTGCAGATAGAAATTCTTTCCCTTTTGATGGTCAAGTTCTAAATTGCTGTGACAGACATTTCATTGACAACCAGTGATGGTCAGAGCCGGGTAACAGTGCCCATCCAGTGGATGTTGCTGTCTGTGAGCTTGAACTTACAAAAACACTCCCAAAACTGCAAGGCATCTTGGAAAAATCTGCACACAGAACTTCACACAGGCACACCCCTCTTCCTAACACAAGGCATAAGAGGTCTTTTATACCATGACAAAAAAGTGATAAAAACACCCCCATGGGTGGTTGAGAATTTGCAGCTGGAATGAGGTGCTTCATGATTAATGCCCTGAGAGGAGGATGCTGTAAACAAAACATTATTTTGTATTGTAAATAAATGGATCTGCTAAGTGCTGTCTAAATCCCCACAGGTACCAGTGGTCCACAGCTCTGAGAAAAATGCATTTGTAGAGCACTTAGTGTCAAGAAAGCCCATGTCATGGTGCCAAAGGGTTAAGAGTCTCTCAAAATCAGAGGATAAACTCATTAAAATGGGCCATTTCTGGAGAAAGAAGAAACCCCAAGACTCTCTCCTCATTTCTGTGCCAGGTTAGCAGGAGGAATCAAAGAGCATAATGCAGGTTTGAGTGCACATAAAACAACAGTAAGCTCCATAAGGAATGAGGATTCCAAAGTAAATAGAATAGTAAAAGTCAGCAAAGGCAAAAGTTAACTTAATATAAAATACTTTACTCTCAGGTAAGGCATTAAGATGCTGTTTTGGCAGCCAGAACTAATAGCAGGCTTGCTGAAAGGGTATTGGCTTCAGAAAGAAGACAAATACAATCCTAATCCCTTTTTCCTGCCACACACTGGAGATGAGTGAAACCCAAGGGGGAAATTCTTATTACAGCAAATAGGTGCAAGTCCACAGGAAAAATTAAGTCAATTTGACAATTTACAAATTTCCTTTCAAGCATGAAAGGTGGATGAAAACAGAAGGTTATTTTTAAATCCAAACTGCAGTATTTTGTATCTGTTAATATCACTGCCGAAGAATAAGGGACATAGGAAAAGAGTCCATAATGAACACAAGCTTCATTTCACTGGCACAAAGCCAGGACAAAATAACTTTTGTTAGACAAGCTGTTTTAGAAAATCTAATACCAGGAAGAGACATTTTTCCTTCTTCCCGTCAGGGGCAGTGAGACCTGGCAGTTTATCCACAGCTTTCTGGGTGAAGATGCAAACCAAGGTAAAATCTGCTTATCCCTGACTTTGCTGGCTAAGGAATATATAGCACAATGTTCCTCAGTTTAAAAAAAAAAAAAAAGAATTCCTTTACTGTGTGCTTCACGTTCCTTCTGATTTATTCCCCTGCAGACAAAAGAGGATTAAGGATAATCAAAGTTTGCTATCAGCATACCTGTACCATTCCAAAAATGAAAGACCTTGAGCTTTGTGGAAAATACCCATACTGTTAGGTGGGCATCTGCTTAACTGTTATGGACCTTTAACACATGTTTTGAAATTCTCAGGCATGCCAGGACCTAGCAGTATTAAATCTTGCTTTTGTAGGTGGAAAAAATTGCAATCCATGCTCTGTTACAGCGAATTGACCGTACAGATCAAATTATATCCTACCCACTACAGGGAGACAGATACACTCCTGAATCTTGGGCTCAAATACTCTCAACTCCCTTCTGACATCCAGCAAGCTGCACTTCCACTGTTCATTTTGGGGATGGAAAATAAATACCTCCCTCTCCAAATGCATTGTGGTTTGGGTGTGCAGTAACACAGGCCTGGTAGGGTCAGTGAAGACTGTACCTGCGGCAAAAACGGCTAGTTTGGGGATGAAATGCTAAATGTTAAAACCACATCTTTTCTTGATGTTTCAAAAAGTTGTTGCTTGGCTTTGTTTCCCCCATTGTAGATCCAGATGTCTCTTCCTGTTGAGTGAGGGAATCAAAGCAGACCGCTCTGTCGAAGTTGCTATATGAGCTCTAAGCTGCTTCATACAGAAAAAGGACCTGATGCTGGGGGAATAGAAACTGGATCTCAGACACTGGACAAAAGAATTCCACCCTTATAGACCATATAGGAGTCAAAGAGATATGGCAGATGAAACGAGAGAATTGATTTGGAAATTTGCTCTGTTGTTTGCCACAGAGATCACATGAGTGCAGAAACATGTCCAGTCCTAAGGGCAGTCTGTGAACTTAAGGCTAAAGCTGTGCAGAGATAATTCCCTGGAGGAAAGAACATCAATTAAAATTCTGAAATGGAAAACATCACAGGAGTTCATAAACAAACATTTAAATGTCTCTGTCAGCAGATACTCCAGATTATCACATGCTACCTCAGACAGCAAAAGAATTTCCAGCCAATAAATACAACAAAAATGCCTGATCACAATAAAATGCTACAGGAAAATTCCATACCAAGAGAGGAGTCTCTCTAGTAGTACTTTTTTATTATTTTGGTCTATATGACTTATAACTTAATATAATAGGCATGTACCTTAGCTGGCATGATGGGGTCTAGTGTGATACAGAATAAATTAATTACATAACTGCTACCATGAAATGTACCATAATGATATTAATATACAAAAGTGTTTGAAGGATTGGGATCTAAGGTGCTACCCCATGAAATTTACCCCAAATCCTTAGTTAATTTTTTTTGTAATACTGCTTTTCTTTGACAGCACCTAATTAGAGGACTGTTTGGTGAGAGATCTATAGGATTATTTGTATGCATATATAAATATTCATATAAATAAGCATATAAGTATCTATAGATTAATATATAAATATCTTTACATTGAGGCATTTGAGCCAACATCAAAATATATCGTCTTTCCAGCAGTGTCAACAAACAAGATGCGGACTTCTGAAAATTTCAGTTGGCTTGGGTTTTAAGATTTTTTGGTACGGATTCGTCTTCACTAATTTTATCTATTTAGTTATTAACTGTAAGTTAGGTCTTGGTCACCCTTGTATTTCTCTGCAGTTGAAAGAGAGAAGGGGCTGAAGATGTTCTTTGAGAAGGTGAGTCTGCTCTTCTTGGGGTTGAATCACCCTCTGGAGGTGCCTATTTCATCCCAGTCTAAGCAGCCAATATAGGATCACTTAGCATGCTGAATTAAAAAATTGAAATTGAATTTGGTGCTTAGTTCCAAATTCCTTAATGAGCCAAATAAAACAAGGGGAAGATCAGTAGAAAGGTGTTTGAAGACAATGAATTAAGCCTGGTTTGTTCAGTGGTTGTCCTCATCCAGGGACAGGAATCCAGAACTGGTGACATCAATTCTAGAGGTGTCAGACCAACATGACTGACCTCACATGGTTATGTTACTACTTTTTGATAGCTGAAGTCACATGAGGTGCTCCTCTTGCTCTTCTTTTAATAAATATAAGCAAGTTTCTTCTCATCTGTGTGAATCTCAGATTTCCTTGAACAATCACCTCTTAAAATTCAAGCACACAAGAATAGCGGTTTTGTTTTCAATCACTTATAAGACTGTACATAACATTTAGGACAGAAAATGATTTAAGTCTGAGACAGACACCCAGGTTCCAACACAGATAATAGAAAAAGGGAAACATGTACAGAGGGCAATTAATCCCCAGGGTTGGTCTTGATTTCGGTAAAGTGAAAGTCATTTTGGAGTGGGTATGAAATGTAGGAATGTCTTGCAACTGTGACAAATAGAAGAGGTGCTATGAGACAAGAAGACTGAAGGCAACAGTACAGCTGCTAAACATCTCAGTTGGGGCTGTATGTGCTCGATTTCATCTCATGCAGCTTCATTCACTTAAAAGACCATTACTAGGTCCAAGTTAATCTAGGCTCTTTTCTAGTTGATGGAGAGAGCATGACCAGAGGCCCCAACTGGTATCCCCACTATTGGCAGCCGAAACACTCACGGGCATGTGCCAGCACTTGTCATCAGCTTAAGCAAAACCTTGATAACTAGTTGCTGGGTGGCTTGCTTTTAGTCAGCTCAAGTGAGGTGAGATGGATTCCATACCAGATATTTCCAACAGAGGTAAATCCACTTTATTTAAATGTTGAGTTGAGAACAAGACACAGTCCTCCAAAAATTCTTCTGCTCTATTGGCTCAGGAAGTATAAACTCTGGAAAAAGAGTATTAGCTCACCTAGTCTAACCACTTGGACAACATCAGCTATTTACTGCCACACAATTATAACTGTGCTAAACCCAGTCAGTGTTTTTGCTTAAACTTAATCTGTACTTGGCTACATTTACTTTTCAGTGTTGGACTGAAGACATCAAAAGCAGGAGAATTTCCCTCATCTCTGTAGTTTGTTCTGAAAGTTAATTCCCTTCTGCACTATAAATGTGCACCTTTTTTCCCCATTTGAATTTGCCTGGCTTCCAGCCACTGACTCCTGTTAAGACTTTATCTTCAAGATTCAAGATCCTTTTACAACCCAGCATATTTCCCTTAGGAGGTAACTTACACATGGTCACAGAGGAAATATATAACAGAACAAGGAACCAAACCTTACACTCTGAAATCTCAGGATAATGCCGAGATCATCAGCTCATCCATGCTGCTGACAGCACTTTGGAGAATGGGGATAGATAATGGTTATTAATGCAGCATGCAGAAAGGGTTTTTACAGGTGAGACTATGAGAAAGGACAGTGTTACCTCTGTCTCATCCAGTGAAACACACTGCATCTGGCAGCTGGGGCACCACAGAAGAGACCTGGTTATACAGGACACAAATGTCTCAAGAACTCAGCAATGTACAGCTCTGGCCCCTCATGAGACAGACTCTTTCCCACATTTCTGCTTCAACCTATTTCTAACCTAATAGCAAATGTCTGCCTTGACTGTACTCTGACTTTCATGAACCAGGCAATGTTCTCTGCAACACTGCAAGTAGCAGGTGCCCCTGAGCCTGACATCCCTCGTCCCGTTCCTGCAGTTTTCCCTCCTGGCATCCTGAGGTTGTTGTGGCCAAGACACATGAAAGGGTACTCAACTTTTATGGGAAGAGGCAAAATTCATATATGAGAAAGCACCTTCTGCCTCCCTGGAGCTTCACCTTGATGTCGTGAACTGAAGCCCTGCTCTCTGTCTGCTGCAGCCCCATATAAAAAGAAAATTGTTTCTCATAAATTACTTCAGAAATGCACACTGCATGTTAATTGTAAAATAAACAGTTTAAATTCATTTCATTGAGCACAACATCAGAAAGAAAATGAGCCAACTGCAGTAGACTATTTTTGTTGGATAGGTTTCAATCATCTTTACTGATGCCCTTCATTCTTCTCCTGATTACCATCACTAAAAACCCCCATAGCAAATTTCATCTGAGTATCTAAAAATAGAGATATTTATAACTAAGCTGTTTTTGTGTCACAGTTCTCCTCCTCCTTTCCTCCTTGCATTTCTGATCAGACTATTTCAGAAATATGTAAAACATCCATGCGACAACTACATACAGAGAGGGATCTGGGGACATCAGCACCTTCTTTTTTATCTGTACCATGGCTGGCCAAAGGGGTGGGTACAGTTTATTCCCATTTCCTCTGCCCTGTGTTGACCCATGAGACTCTTTTCTCTCAGCTGCTTTTATGAACAGTGCCTATTGACATTCAGATCCAGCCAAGTTAGCAAAGAGTTCCTAATTAGACTGGTTAAACAAACTTAGCTTGCTTTCACCACAAAAAAAGAGAGTGAAGCAGACAACACAAATAGTCCATCCCTCGGGCCAGCAGGAGCAGAAGGGAATAGATGGGCCAAGACAGAGAGCAGCATCTTCTTCAGCGAATTGTTCTACATACAAGAGATGAGTGACCAAGGCATAAGTACAAATTCTCATTAGGAATGAAAGAGCCATATCTCTACTTAGTTCACACCAAGGAGGAGACAGCGGATAAGCTGGATGCAAAACCAGCAAGTTTCGCAAGTCTCAGAGACGGGTGTATGTCACCCTTCCATGCTTGATCTTTTGTTTGACATCCTAAAAATTAAGCAATTCATATTGAAGTCAGAAGTCTACATGCTGAGCCTACATGATCACTCTGTATGTTGCAAGTCATACCTTAAGGCACAAGATAACTTGAAACTTAGCCCAGGCTTGTTTAAAATTCAGCTCAGGTTCATAGAACTACAAACCTCAGTTAACCCTGTGAACTTGGCTCAGTTTTAGGGTTTGAACAGTCCAGGTCTAAACACATTTAAAATATTTTCTATTTTTTTCAAAAGCAGCCTAGGCAAAAACTGAAAGCCTTGGGGAAAGTTCCTCTGCATAGGAAAATAGCTAATGCATCAAGTTATGGTTTCTTAATGGCATTCAATTAACACATCACCGTTGTTAGTTGATTAAAAATTAACTGTGAATACACATTTAACATTTAGTACTTACAAATGTTCCTTGATTTATTAAAATTGTCAGGAGTTAAGGAGTCTTGGGATAAGCAGGGAATATTTTCTTTGCCTATTTTGGTAACTCTGTAATGAGGCAAGCAGCTTTTAATAGAGAATTCAGACTTGTTGAAAACTTTTCTATAAAGCACCTTATAAATCATTCTTCAGATATTAAACACTCACTTTGTTCAGTTAATGCTGTTTGTGAAACTGTATTGACAAGCTGCCGTTGCACTAGAAGAAACATCCTACTTCAGAATTGCAAAAGAAGGGACTGTTTTTGGGAAAAGTGCAGATGAGTTTCCTCCCATATCGTGTCTGCCAATGGGAAATCTCCATGCTCACTTTTTGAGTTGCAACATGGCAACAAAATGCCACTATGGGCCTTTTACTGCATGGTATCCCAGTGCCACTGCTACATCAACAAGGCAAGGGGTGAGACCCCCAGCCTGTGGTTAGGAGCAAGCAGATGGAAAGCCGTGCTCAGAAGCACAGCCAATGCTGGATATGAAGTGCATCCTCCACACAGAAGGTTTCCATTGACTGGCAGTCCCTCCCCACCTCTGGCGTGGCTTACAGAACAACTTCTGGCAGACCCATGGATGCAGCCAGCCTGTGCTCCCTGTCATCTCACACCAGTGTAGATGCTCCTACGTGGATCTCCCTAAATTTGGACATGTCAGTACTGATGGTGTACACTGGGCTGGCTCTGACTGCACGTGCAGTTACTGCAATCACATGTTCAAATAGACATTTAAGCCTCTGAAGAAATATTTGTACTCTCAGATGTGGCTAATGTGTTTATTGAACCAGGTCCAGGCAATGACAGGCATGAGGACACTGCGGAAATAGAAACAGTCCAACCAAGAAGCAGCAATAGCAGTGCAAAGAGCTCAACATTTCGGTTAAAAAGTCAGGGAAAAAAGGGCTTTCCTCCCACTTGAGCACTGACATTTCAGGTCTGCCTACTTTAGTCCGTGATCATGCCTCTCTGATAAAGTGACATATGGATGCAGATCACGAAAACAAGACCCCTACAATGTCAGCATTTGGTCACCCTGCTCGTGAGATGCTGACAAAAATCTCCTAAACACAGAAAGCTACTTCAAACACTAAATTTCTGTCTTGGTTCTTCCACATTGCTCTACCCCAAGTATAAAACAAATGAGGGAAACAAAAATAAAAAAGAAAAGAAAGAAATGAAAAAAAGTGAAAAAAAGCAAGCTTGGGAGCACTTTTTATCACATTCCCCTCTGACTTGCTCCCAGGGAACACAGCAGTGTTTTTCCCTAGTTCTGAATCTAATGAAACTCTTGTCATGATGCAGGGATTAATCTGATTATTTATTATTTGCATTAGGATGATACCATCTGCCCTTCCTTCCCCTCTCTTCTCTTCCTCCCTGAATGATTAGGGATGTGTTGTGTTGAGCAAGATGGGCACTGTGTGAAGAAAAGTCAGTTATCCGTGTTTCAAGGAAGGGAAGTGAGGTGGGGAGAATTTAGTGATTTAGCTGGGGTTTGCTGAAGCACAGTCAAAAGCATCCTATCCATTTCTGTGGGCTGTGTATCAGGCCCTAAGCATAAGCCTGCTCTGCATAAAACCTCACTGTGACAAAGAGATTTAAATTGGCTCCAAAATAGTTGAATGCCTGCACTGCAGCATTGCCACCTGAGGAGAGGCTAGTTCTGGCTGCTCATGCAGACTGGTCATCCCAGCTTGGTGCTGGTAAACTGAGTTCCTGCAGCCTCCTCACTCAGAGCTGGCTCAATGTACAGCACTCTAGGCTGTATCAAACACGAATGCCCAGGATAACCTCCCTTAACTAGCACAGGAAGCAGTAAAATGAGAAAATAATATTTTCAATCATAATAAGTGCTTTACCTCCATTCTGTCTCAAAGTGTACCTGCCATGCTGAGAGCGTTCAGGAGGAATGGTAAATAAAAACATTGCTTTCAGATTTGCCTGTTCTCAAGTATTCTGCTGTATTTATTGTGTCTCTTACCAGGTCTAAAATTCTAGTTTATGAGAGACACCTGAGAAGGGACCTCATCAATGTCTTTCAGTGTCAGAGGAAGGTGTCAGAAGATGGACCAGGCTTTGTTCAATGGTGCTCAGCAATAGGACAAGGGACAATGGGCACAAATTGATGCACAGGAAGTTTTACCTGAACATGAGCAAGATCTTTAATATAAGCATCCTTGAAAATCTGTGTCTTGCGTGCACTTAAAAATGAAGTGTCTGTGCATATCTGACACCCTTAACTATTGAAGTATTTTGCTGACATTACTTAGAGACAGTGATGCCCCCTAGCACTAACAACCCTTTTTGCCCAGTGGGGATGCTGACTGCCACATGGTCAGAAGACCATGAGCTGACGACCAGATCCCCACAGTCTCCCCAGACACACCTTACTTACTTAGTAGACTGGTCTCATCTTGCCACTTGCTGCTTACATGAAACACACGCTGCTGTTACCAGCATTAACTGCTTAAGTCTGAGCCTGACATTCTTCAAGGAAATGAAGGGAAAGGGCTTACTCACCCCAATGCTCTTCATGTAACAAGTATGACAGAGCTTATATGCCTCAGAGACAAAGAACGATCTACCCAGGCAACAAGAAAATTCTGTCAGAAAGCAGGTATTTGTCAGGCTGCGAAATAAAAGGTTCATCTCCATACACACACAAAAGCCCAGGGAATAAAAATGGTGAAGGAGGGGCCCCCAAATACTTTCGGAGAAGAAATGAGCCCCTGTCATGCCTCCTCCCAGGAGTGTATGTAAGGAGCAACACCCAACCCTGGTGAATCACATGAGCTGCTCTCTGGAGCACCTCAGGGACAGAGGGAGGTCAGTACCCAAGGGCACATTACGAAGTGCACTAGAAGGAAGCTTTGGAATTGGATGGAACTCAGGGAATATTTGGGAGAAGTAAGAAAACTAAAAACACAGGAAAGGGAGCACCAAAGTGGTTTGGCACAACCAAATATGGGGAGACTGAAGGAAAAGGGGCCAGTTCTGTTCAATATTTTTATTGATGACATGGATGAGGGTATTGAGTCTTTCATTAGAAAATTTGCAGACGACTCTAAGCTGGGAGCGTGTGTCAATCTGTTGGAAGGTAGGAGGGCTCTGCAGAGAGATCTGGAACAGCTGGATGAATGGGCAGAGTCCAACAAGATGAAATTTAATAAGTCCAAATGCTGAGCCACAATAACCCCCTGCAATGTTACAGGCTGGGGACACAGTGGCTGGACGGTGCCCAGGTAAAAAGGGACCTGAGGGTGCTGGTCGACAGATGATTGAACATGAGCCAGCAGCGTGCCCAGGTGGCCAAGAAAGCCAATGGCCCTGGCCTGGATCAGGAACAGTGTGGCCAGCAGGGGCAGGGAGGTTCTTCTTCCCCTGTACTCGGCACTGGTAGGGTCACACATTGAGTGCTGTGTCCAGTTCTGGCCCCTCAGTTTAGGAAGGACTTTGAGACGGTTGAACGCGTCCAGAGGAGGCAACGAGGCTGGAGAACACAAACCCTGTGAGGAACAACTGAGGGAACTGGGGGTGTTCAACCTGGAGAAAAGAGACTCAGGGATGACCTAATCACTCTACAGCTCCCTGAAAGGTGGCTGTAGTCAAGTGGGGTTGGTCTTTTTCTCCAGGTAGCAGCTGACAGAACCAGAGGACACAGTCTCAAGCTGCACCAAGGGAAATATAGGCTGGATATTAGGAAAACATTTTTCACAGAAAGAGTAATAAAGTACTGGAATGTTCTCCCTGGAGAGGTGGTGGAGTCACCATCCCTAGATGTGTTTAAAAAAAGATTTGATGTGGCACTTGGTGCCATGATCTAGTTGAGGTGCTGGGGCATGGGCTGGACTTGATCATCTGGAAAGACTCTTCCAGCCTACTGATTCTGTGATTCTGTGGTTCTGTGAAACCAGCCAGCTGTGCATAAATACAACTGGCTAGTGCTCTTGTGTGGATCCTCTGTGTGTGTGTGTGTGTATGTTTTTGTGATGGTGTGTGTAAGGTGCCTGTAGCACCCTGGGCTGCAGCCTCCTATGTCCAGGTGCCAGCAACATGAGGGAGACTGGGATTCACAGGTAGCTACTGGTCAGACTGAGTGTCTGAGCCCAGCTGCTGGTGGATCCACATTTTATCCATGTGTGTATATTTGCAAAGACTTTCACCCTGACCAGACAGAGAGAGGATATGAAGGGTTGTGGGTACTGACTGTGTATGTGCAGAGTGTCTTTGAGGAGTGTGGATCTGGATGCATGCCTACAGAAATACATATATGTTGGTGTGCCTGTGTGCCTGCAGGGAATACACACTCTGTCTCATACTCATGCGACCTCTGGTGTGGATTTGTAGCAGCCTTAGCTCTCCCAGGCTGCTGAATTGCTGAATTTTGTGTTTCCCTAGCAATATTTTCAAGCCACTAGAAATGCAGGTGTACCATATGCAACAAATTCAGCAATTTCAGTATTCAGAGTCAGACTTTGGAGGCTTGGAGAGGCTACTATATCGTAATGCTCTGTTTGATAAGCTTTGCCAGCCAGATATGAGGAAAGGAAGGAGAAAAGGAGGTACCTTTGGACAGTCCTGCCAGGCAGATGGACAGGGGAGCTTTTCTTTTCAATTGAATGATCCCAAGTACAATTGCAGGGAACAGTTTATGGTGCAAAAAGGAAAGATAATACGAATATAATGTGGAGGAAATTTTCAGATTAACAACTGTCTTCTCACTCTCTCCACAGGCTGATATTGCTTGGTGCTTTCATTTTCTCTTACGCTTTAAATCCAAGCAGACTGTGATCTCTCTTGATGAAGGCACTGAGACAAAGAGCAGTTGGGTGCTTAAATATCTCTGAATATCTCTATGGACATAGCTCTGAAGACCCTGAGCATTCAAAATTCAAAATGGGGTTAGATTCCTCCAGCTGCAGAACAATAACTTTTATAGCCCTTTTCCCCAGACAGTCTCAAAGCCTAGAGTTTGAGACTATAATGAGAAGTTTAGAGCAATTGAAGTCTCTTATTTCATATTCATCTGAATGAGGACAGCCTGGAACCTGAGATATCTCACTTTTTCGTTTAAATAGCTAGACCTTTTTCATCTATGAAAGGGGCCTTGAGTAAAGTAAGGCCTTGTGCTGAACTTGAAGACATCAGGGATGGTTCAAGTTATACCTATCAGATTCAGAGCCTTAACTTTGCTGAATTCCTGGATCTTACTGGGATTTAAGTGTGAGTTAGCCAACTCACTGTTCAAATTCAGGGGTGCCCAGGGTATGTTTCCAGGGTAAAGGCATAGTGACCAAGAGATATATTATTCCCATGATTAAACAGCTGAAAGGTGGTATGGTTTAGATAACAATTTGAGAGCATCTTTGGCACCAAATTCCTTGTTTGAGAGCATCCCTGAAGTCAATTTATGAGCAATAGAGCAATGGGCTTTGCAGGCACTGTTTACAATTGGAAAAGGTTTCATCTCATCTAGCTTTTCCCATTCCTTCATGTAGCACTGAATCTGGAGTCATTCCAGAGACAGTGGTAAGCAGAAGGGACTTCCTCTGCAAGTTATGCAGCATGAATTACCTTCTTCATGGACCTGTCTCTCCTTTTCTCCTGTAAGAAGAAAATTTGATATTTATCTTAAAATAAGAACAAAGAAGAAAAGATGGACCTTTCACCTTTCCTGGGACCACAGTTTCTTCCTAAAGCTCTGTCCTAATTTTCACTGGGTTTAAACCATAGAAAACTCTGGGAAATGACCACTCACTCCAAAATCTTATTCTATAATTAGACAATGTTCACTAACATGATGCAGCTTGTTAATTATGAAGCATTAAACATATCAGGCCAGATTTTGACATCTTGACAATGATGGCAGTCTTGTATACAAATAGTCCTGCTATAATAAATTGGACCATTTGTGTAATGGGATGCACCCAAGGCTACAAGTGACTCTGTGAATCCAAATCTGACACCTAATATTTATAATAGGGGGTTAGATGACTCAGGGCTTCGTAACAAAACACAGAGTTTCTCAGCCTCCGGCTACCTGCTTTAATCTCACCGCTGTCAACCGTGACAAAAAGTCAGCACCACATGACAGCTGTTCAGAGACATCCTAATGAGCAGGTGATGTTGGAGGTCCCGGCGGACATCACCCCGGGAAGCAGAGCTGTGCCCCGGCGGAGGAGCGCCGGCCTCCGGGTCAGGGTCGGAGCATGTCGGGTGGCACAAAGAAACCGGCGCCACCGCCGTCCTGCGGCATCTGCTCCAGGAGAAAGGCACGTCTCAGCAGTCCAGGCACGGCGAGGACGCAGCACCCCATCAGCATGCACAACCAAAAATAGTCCCTCCTCCCCCCCCGACAACTTTGGCTCACCAGTGAGGCCTAAACCATGTATTCTTCAGGGAGCGCAGCAAACCCGGAGACCATAATTAAAATATGTTAATCTACACTGGGCACTTACCCATGGATAAACACTTCCATTTGGCACAGTTTCCTGCAATCTTCTGAGATTTGTGACTGATCTCAAAACCCCACTCCTTTCCCTTTTGGCACTTTTGGCCTTACTTTTGAGCCAAAAGGAAATAAATAAATAAAAATATATAAATTCAAGTGAAAGAGAAGGGGGGAAATGACACTTTTTTTCTTATAAGCTTTGTAATTCCAGTTCATTTTTACTGGGGGTGGGGGAATGCTGTCGCTAAGCTATGTGTTCATTACAGCCAGGGGGAAAAAATGAGGTTGGCTCCTAGTTTTGCTTATGTTGTTAAAAAGAGCCTCTGAAGCTGCAGTTCTGGAACAGGTCTCCTCTTTCTTTGAAAGCATGCTGTTTGATAGACTGTCATTTGTCCCCTCCTTTCAGAAGAGCCAGCTGGCAGCTAAGTGCTAAAGCCAGTGACTTGCATGTGTTTTTCTGACATTTAACAAATGGGAACAGCTTGCAAATCTGCATTAACTCACTCTGTCTCACAAATAATCATCGGCTACGCGGTGTAGACATTCGAACATTAGCGCAAACACAAAAGGGAGCAGGAGTCTGTGGGAAAAACAAGTTGGCAAATAAAAGATGTTTCACTAAGGGACAGATAAAGCTTTTTGGTTCAGATGGAGGCTTTGGGTATAGCTCCTGAAGATGGGGGGTGGGTGGAGGTATGAGAAGAGCGTGGTGAAGGGAACTAATCCTCTCCCTTGATCCACAGGGTAAGTTACCGGATTTGCACCTGAAATTATGGAGTCTTTCCCCAACATTCACAAGTGTTTATCACTGGAACATTTTCATTCTGCAGCCTCCACCTGAGACAGTCTGAGGAAAATACAAAAACTGCACCCAACGCCAAGCTGTTTCCTCATCAGTGTTTCTGTGTGGGAGCTTACGGATGTCCCCAATTGTTTCTCTTTGTAAATTAACATAAGAGTCCGCTACTAGCATAATAAATACTATGGGATTGTTTAGGTAGCAAAGAAACATGGATAAACTCAAAACATGGTCAGCTCTGAGGCTAAAATATAGCAAGCAAAACATTCACTTTCTAGGCTTATGTCAGAGATGCGGACTTTTAATTTGAAAAAGAAAGACATACTTAATTCCTTTAGCCTCTCTGAAAACAACAGCCACAGCTTTCAGGGAGCAAAAGACAAATCTAACTGTTACTTCATCTTAACCTCTCTTTATTCCCCCCTCCTGGAGACTGAATAGGCTCATGACCAAGAAACAATGTGAACATTTTCCTCTGGTGTAAGAATACCCCTTTTCTTTGTTGGTAAACATTCTTACAGGCAACAGGGACACATGAAGCTCATGTAAAATTAAGAGATAACCTCATATACAGACCATATGAGTTTGTGGTGATCATCTTCCTTTGAAATGACATTCAAGTCAGGAATCCAGCATTTAGACCCAAACCTCTCTTACTAATCCTAAGTCCTGTGCCTGGGAGTCATCATGAACTCACAGCATCTGCAAGTACATCTCTCAAGGCTGTGAGTAGTGAGTTGTAGTGCAGAATTGATCCCCTTCTTGGGCAAAAGAAAACCCCCACAGCAACGGTATCAGTATGGTTTCCAGAAAGTACCTGATGGATTTGGGGGCAATTATAAATTGTTTTGCCAGTGGAGTCAAAATCTTTCGTGCTATTGGTAGCTGGGAAATAAGCATGCCTGGCTGCCTCATCTAGTAAACCAAAATTTCAGAAAATGTCACTATTCAGAAAAAGAGTGACTGCACCTACATTTCTGACATAATTTAACCAAGATGAAATAAATTACATACTGTACCACTTTGTCTCTGAATTCTCCTATCCCACACTAGTTGCAGTTTAAAATATGGATTATTTGCAAACCTTTTACTAAACTCACTAATGTCAAGAAAAAAGAAGCCCAGGATCAAATCTTGTGCCAGCTTTTCCACTAGGCAAAAGTCAGCAGCCTGCAAGACCCTGTGAGGACACAGCCCTTCTGGAACCTGCCTGGTCTGTAGGTAATGCATTAGTGTACTCAGGACAATGTAGACAGCTGAACCTCTCTTCAGGGGAGCTCTGTGGGGAGCAAAAGCAGCCCCATACTCTCCTGGGTGTACAAAGCCTGTCCCAGAAAGAGCAGCAGAGCCATAGGTGCTGGATGGCTGTGTCTCCCCTTACCTGAACATCTGCAGGCAAGTTTTCCTGGGAGTTAAAGATTCAGGTTTCATTGAATCAGCAACAAGGTCTAGTGTGTAGCATCCCTGCTTATGGCAGGAAACTGTGACTAGATACTCTCTGAGGTCTCTTCAAACCCAAAACATCCTATGATTTTAGGCAAATAAAGTTATTATTTGTGCTTAGTTTTGCTCCTCCTTTTCCCCCATCCCCCCCTCCCATCCCCCAAATATAATAGTCTACTAGTAAGAAATCATCTGGTCATTCCAATCAGCTACAGGAAGTTCAAGACTGTGACTGATAAATTATATGCACCATCTCTAATTACTCTGTCATCTGTTTTCTCTCAAGTACTGGGCAATTTCAATGAAGCCTTAAGTAGGGAATTCAAGTCATACTTCCTTGTCACAGATGCACTGTACTTTGTTTGCCTCTCTGAAATATAAGCACTGCCATTTTTCCTGTAGCATCCATATTTCTTTTCACCACTTGCCTCTACATCCTTCTCTCTTTCATTCCTTCTCTCTCTCACAACACTTGGCAAGTTTATTCCTGAAAAAATGTCCATCTGTAAAAAACAAACAGAATAATAGCACCTTGTAGGCATGATGCAAGTGTTGCTTGGGTTTTATTTTTGTACTGATACTTACATATGTAATTAAACACAGTCCTGACAGCTTTGTAATTGCTTAAGAGTATCTAACAAAAGCCTAAATGCTGAAGTGGGCAGAATTGCATATTCCTTCATTTTTCTTGCTCTCCTTTAGTGCATTCTGTGCAGTGCAGCAGTGAGTGTATGATTTACTATTGTCCTGGAACAATCTCTGCAAAATTTTACTTCTGATTCCCCTCCCCACCTCTGTCTTTCCATACACATATCTACACATTTTCTATCTGGAGTGGTCCCAAGGGAAGATCTGATTCACCTTGTACAACTACCTGAAGTCAGTGAAGTTTCACCATCACAGATGAGTTTGGCCCCTTCAAGCAAAGCTCTGTAGTGGTTACAAAATATATATGAAGCAACCCAAAAGGTATTCTCTTCCAGATTATGAAGCAGCAGCTCAGGCAGACAGATGGAACAGCAGGCAGACAGGAACAGTTAGTATTTTCTCTCAGAAAAAGAAATGGCAAATGCTTCTATGGCTGAGCTCAGAGCAGAGCAGCTTTGGAACAAATATTTGAAAGGAATTTCAGGGGCTTGGAGGCAAGTTGCAGCAAAAAAAAACAGATGTTGCCAACTGAAAGAAAGAGGAAAGTGTTCTTAGGCATTCTTGTGCCAGGTTCAGCTCCTTGACCCTCTTGATGCTATAGGGCACAGCTTGCCAACACATAAAATCAATGTGTGTCTTTTAAAGATGCTGGGGTATATCTTTATAAAACACCACGGAACAAAATAAAAACTAACCAGAAGTTTATTTCTGAGCAACCGTCATCCTAGAAAATAAGAAATTCCCAGACAATAGCTGGTCAAAAGCAGGAACCATAGAGTAAAGTTCACATTCAAAAGTTTCACACATGGTCTCATTACCAAAGCCAAACCTTTTGATGCAAAGCTATTATGCAAGAGCAAGTCTCTGATGAGATCAATGTTAGAGCTATTCTTGAAACTTTTTTTTTATGAAAAATGCTCCTTCTCACTGTGGCTGCCATGAAACTACTGAATGGACTTTGTCCTCTGGGAGAACTTGTCCTGTGCACAAGGAGCTTTAGATCAGGCCCAAAGCTGTTAGTTTTCCTTGACAAAGCTTGCCATGGAAAAGCAAAGAAATATGAAATGGCAAACAGAGACTGATCCTTCCTAAGGAAAAGCTAGCTTAGGTAACGAAACCTCTATTCTCTATTAACGCTCTGGATCTTTAACACTTTACAACATTTTTAGATGCACATTTCCAACCTTAATGTCATTCATGGTTATTTGTACAAAGATATCACAGGAGTGTTTGGGTTTGCTTTTGTTGTTGTCTGTTTTTTATGTTTGTTTGTTATGTTTTTTAGATTTAGTGTTGGATAATCAGAGACACCAAACAAATATTTGGAGGGTTTAGAGCTCAATGACACAGAATACCTTAGAGACAAATCATTTTAGATACTTTTTAGAA
>VZTB01014846.1:37860-52691 GCA_013397245.1 Thryothorus ludovicianus | reverse complement strand
GGCCGCCCGCCCCTCGGCGGGGTGCGCTGGTGCCGCAGCCCAGCGCTGCCCGGGGACAGGCGGTGCTGGCTCGGCTCCGGGTGCCGTGTCCCTGCCGGCGTCCCGGCCCGCGGGGAAGCAGAGGGACGGGGCGGGCGAGGGGGAGGGCTGGAGCCGTGCTGCGAACGCGTGTCAGGTGTGCCGTGTCCTCAGGTGCTTCCAAAGCAGCGATTGTCAGTGCACGCTCCCACAGCCTCTCACCTGTCACAGAATCACAGGCCGGTTTGCGTTACAAGGGACCTTTAAAGCCTCTCCTGTTACACCCCCTGCCATAGACAGGGACATCTTCCGCTATCCCAGGCTGGTCCCAGCCCCGTCCAGCGTGGCCTTTAACGCTCCCAGGGATGGGGCAGCCACGGCTTCTCTGATCGACCTGTGCCGGTGAATCACCACCTTCACACTAAACAATTTTTTTTCTTATTAATGTAAAGCTACTTTGTATGAAGCCACCCCCGCCCTGTCACTACATGCTTTTCTGGATAGTCTTACCCATTCTTTTCTGCAAGTTCCCTTCAGGAACTGGAGGGCCACCACTGTGTCACTGCTCACCCTGAGTGTTAAGGGAAGATTGATGGAAACTGCTCCCATGTTTCCATGCTCCTGTGAGAATACCGTACTCTTAGTGGGATATTTTACTGTAGGAAGGTCCAGGTGCTGCATCATGTAAGTGTATTTCTCCCTGAGCATGTGGATGCACTTTTGTTGAAACTGGAGTTAACACAGAGTGATGTAGCTTTTGGTTAATTTTTTTTAAGTTACTTTTCTTCATCACAGCAATGAGAAGTTTGGTGTAGGAGGGATGGGGCTGGCTCTCAAATGTAGTGTATCCAATGGTAGTACATTAAAATACGTTCCCCTTTTCTGGCAAATTAACTTGGAGAAGCTTGTTAAGAGTTGTTTAACTTCTGAAGAGGTGTTGGTAGTGGAAGGTGGCCCTGCTCATGACAAGGTTTTTGGAACTGGATGATCTTTTAGGTCCCTGCCAGCCCACACTGTTCTGTGCCATCAGAAGTCAGATTCATGTGACCTCTTTGATAGTTCATTCCATCAAACAAAATTTAAACTAGCTTTGTTTCTTTGTTTTGTTTTAGAACATTGAAATGTATGTTATCCTTAGAATGTGCAGTTCCCTGCAAATAACTTGCTCATTTACTCTGAAATGGTTTTGTGGAAACAAGTAGACTTTTGTTTGGTGGAGGATTGATCTTACATGTTTTCCCATCACCACCACCACCTCTTTTTTTTTTTGTTTTGTTTTAACTTATGCATCCACAGACAGATATGTAATGTACATGATTGTTTTCATTGTGGCATAGCTGAAGCTTGAGAAATTCCAATAATTCCATTTAATAGTAACATTGTGCAAAGTCCTGCAAAGATTTAACCATATTTTATTTGAACAGTCTGCTTAAGTGAACTTTATTTTGTTGTGGATTTGAGAGGTGATTGACTTCCAAAACCAGTCATACATTTCGTAGATCTTAAAAATTAAGATTTACTTACCATAGTTGTTTTGGATTTTATTTTTCCAAATAGTATCCGGAGCACTTGTAATCTGAAGTTTGTTTTGTCTTTTTTTAATAATAACAGTGTATGTCTTCTCATTTATTGTTGCCCTACTTAAGATCTGTCTAAGAATCAACAAGTTGTACTAGAAGATATTACCTCCATTAAAAAGACAAACAAGTAATTCTTGCCTCCCCTGCTCTTCCACCCACTCCCACCTAAATCAGTACAGCAATGCATTCCATGTTTGCTCAGCATTTCACATCCTGAGTTCCTCTCTGGTGTTTGGATTTCACTACAAGCAAGTAAAGCAAAGTGACAATAACTGAGTACTGGGTAATCTAAATACAAGCTATAGAAATGTAATAGGATTTCTAGTACAGATAGAATAAATTCTGGTTTATTTATGTTTTCTCCTTTTCCTCCTCCTCTACTCTCTCCTTTATAGAGGAAGTCTGGAAGGGAAAAGAGAACAGAAAAGCTACAAGGCTCTCTTAGAAGATCCGATGCTGAAGTTCTCGGGACTGTACCAAGAGACTTGCTCTGACTTGTATGTAACTTGTCAGGTGTTTGCAGAGGGGAAGCCTCTTGCTCTTCCAGTTAGGACTTCCTACAAGGCTTTTAGCACTAGATGGAAGTAAGTGGCTTGCCTTTTATTTCATATTCCTCATAGTTATTGGGGCATCAAGTGTTTGTTTCTGTCAGAAAGATTTGTTTCCTGTTGTCTTTTTCAAAATGGCTTATGTTTCTTCAAGTGTCTCTATGGTTGGTGTAATCCAGCCAGCACAAAACCAACCTTTTTGCGTAAAGGACAAGTGATAAAATTGCTACTTTTGTGCTTGGACATGTCTTGCTACTTAATTCTGGGGCCTGGAGTGGTAGGTTTCCATGCTGTTTGCTGACAGACTTATCCTTGCTACTCACTCATCAAGCCAGAATATGTTTCTTTTGGTTTGTAGCCTTTTAGTCATACGCCAGACAGGCATTTGAATGGTTAAAGCCCAAAAGAAAATAATCTATCTACCCTAAGAAACTTATTCTGACAAGAATCTAGATAGTGTAAACTAATAGAGAGTAACTTGAATTACAGAGTTTTATGACTAATAAATAATGTTTCTCTGCAGCTGGAACGAGTGGCTGAAACTGCCTGTGAAGTATCCAGACTTGCCTCGAAATGCTCAGGTGGCTCTGACCATCTGGGATGTGTATGGACCTGGTAAAGCCGTTCCTGTGGGAGGAACCACGGTCTCGCTCTTCGGAAAATATGGGTACACTGCTTTTTCTTCTCTGGTGCACGTCTGAAGCTCACCTGTGAATGTAGCATGGGCTGTGAGAGAGAAGTTTTTAAATATTTTCTAAACTAGGTTAACACTTCCATATTTGAAAAATCATATACGTAGGTGATTTGCTCCACTTATTCCTGAGTGTAATTTCACAATTTTACACTTTCTACAGTGTTGTGTAAAAGAAGTCTTCTGTATAACACTTTTTTTTTTTTTTGACAATCTACAAGCTTGGATTTTAAGATGGCAAGTGCTGAAATCACTTCACATCTACACCCTTGTAATGCATGGATGCCTTTAAGTACTGATTTCTTAAAAAATTACTTAAAAAAATTAATTGGCTTGCAATTAGGCTGTGAATGCACTGTTATTTATGGAGAGTAAAATGTGACTCAGTAAATCAGCACATTTCAAAGTTAATATGCTATGATCCAATAGAGGGTGTGTTCAGTAAATTTGTGGATGGTAGGTAGGACTAAGGTGGGAAGGACTGCAAGTGTGCTGGAAGCTGAACAATACCTTGAAAGGATCTTAAGTGCAAAGGAGACTGAAAAAATAGGTTGTGGTCTAGGGAAGATTATGAGGCACAGGTGCTGATTTGCAATTGATTGTTGTCATATACAGAGTGGGGAGCAGCTGCCCAGGAAAACAGGGGCATAGATTTGTAGTTTAGAGTGAATCTTAAATTTTATGTGGTTTAGCATTGTGAAACTCTTATAAAATGTGCAAACAACATTGACTACATAAACAGTTTACAAATATGTGCATCAGAGACACTGCTGTAGCCCTTTTCTTTCTTATCCTTTCGTTTTTCCACTCAGCTGGGGTGCATTCTGTTCTTTCCAACCAACTGCAGTCCAATTTCTGACTACCTGGAGTCTAGCAAATAGGTGTGATAGAGGAAGTGTTATATCTAGTCAAACTGAGAAAAATAATGTAGGAACATTTTTCTAGTATATACATAGTGCTGGCAAATGGGAGGAAAGAGCCTATTTTGTCTTTCAGTGGACAAGAAGTAATAAGGTTAGACCGAAGTGCAGGAAAAGTTTAGATTATCATTAGGAAAGCTGCTCTAATGATGCTTGAATGCAGAAAGTGACTGTAGAGAAAGGTTGTATCTCTGTCATTGAGGTTACTGCTTTAACAAAAAAAACGACATTGCCTTAAGGTGAAAAATTGAACCTGATCAATTGGACTGTGCCCCAAAGACTGCTGGTAGCTGTTAAAGCATTAAAGCACAGTACCTGGAAAAACATAAAAATGAATTTCATTTTTAAGTCTGATTTCCAGGGTATGGAACTTGGATGATGTAGATAAACTAACAAAAAATTTTTGGATTTTGTAGTTTTTAAATGAAAACTCTTGTAGTAGTTTTCCACAAAGTGATGTACATTCAAGGTCAGATGGTCTTTCTAGTTGTTATTTCTAATTTTTAATCGTTCACTTTTTAGAATGTTCCTGTCAGTTGTATTTACCTGAAGTTGTTAGAGTTAAGTGATCAGTTCTTATTGGCAAAGGTAATGCACTTAATTTGTTGGGGAATCTTTTATGAATGGATCAGCACAAATATGCAAGGTAAGCAGGGTTTTGCAGAGAAAAGATGTGGTCAGTTACCCTGCAAAGTTCTGTTCACTACACACTTTCAATTATCAATTCAATTTCAAGCATTGATGGAGAAAGTGGTGTGGAGAGAGTTGTGGAATTTTTTGTTTGGTGTGTTTTTGTTTTTTTTAGTTTGGTAACTCAGAAGGCTGCTTTATTTCCATTGACCTTCAAATGCAACTTAAGTAGATTTTTAGTTGTATTTTTTCATACTGACAGACCTAGGGTAACTGTTACAGTTTGCAAGTCAAGAGGAATGCTTTCTCCTTCATTACAAAAAATAAAATTATGAAGGTCAAGCTTTCTCCTCAGTTTGTGTTTGTACTATCCCAGTGACTTTAGGAATTAGCCATTTTTCTCCCACTTGCCAAATAAGTTATCTCTGACTTCACAGTTTTCTTCTAAACTCCGTGTGCAAGTAAAATAAAGGCTGTAGAGAACACAAGATGCAAGGCATTGTGGCAGTGGAGTTCAATTATGCAATTTTTCAGTTTTGGCAAAGGAAGCCACTTCTTTCTTGCAGCTGCTGCTGAACTTTGATTCCTGATAGCTGTATTATTTTGAATTTACTGAAGTGATTCTGCATTTTTTCCCTGCAGTATGTTTCGACAAGGAATGCATGACTTGAAAGTCTGGCCCAATGTAGAAGCTGATGGCTCTGAGCCCACCAAAACTCCTGGGAGAACCAGCAGTACAGTCTCTGAAGATCAAATGAGCCGCTTGGCAAAGGTAATGGAATTGCAGGTAACCTTTAAAATGTATATGACAAGCATGCACTTCACTGAAGAGAAATGAAGACAGCTTCCTGTGCTGTTTTCTCACGTGAGAGCTCTCTTCCTTTGGTTATTTAGGTGTTTCACAGGATTTATACAAAGGAGTAAAGTAGATCATTGTTAATTGCTTCTGAAGTAATTTTTTTTAAAAAAACTTCTAATACACAAAGCATTCTGTTGGAACAACATAAGATCTAAATTCTTTGTAAAGAATGAAAACATGAATATGCCTTGATGCTTAAAGCCAGAATTCCATTGGATTTAATAAGAGCATCTCCTAACAGTGACATGTGAGGACAGTCTGGTTTCTTTCAGAAGCCATCCATTAGCTTTGAGGCTGTCTGGTGTAGTGTTCAGAAGTGTGTGGCATATCTCTACATTAGAAAGAACTTGGGTGCAACTGCAAAAATTTACCCAAGTTTCATTCATTTAAGCTCGTGAATATGTATATTAATATTTTTGCCTCCAAACTCTTGATGGCAGAGTCTATTCTTGCCATCAAAATTACTGGAATTGATCAGAGTGTGTTAGTTACTGGACTGTTTTACTAGCTGATCTCTGATTATTCAGGTGAGCTTACCCCAAATATTCTAAACTGCTCAGTCCACTTACTCAGAGAGGTTTCTTCTTAATCTTGTTCTCCCAGGTTTTATGCAGACCTTTGTGGGGCTCTTGATGGACAATAGAACCATTTTCTCATCTTTATGAAAGTGATAAACTAAGTTTCATTTAAGGGTTTCTGTTTTATTAGTGCAATTTACACTGAATTTATAATGGAAAACTCATTAAAGCAAGTGGTGCCCCGTTTCTGGATCATAGTAGAATAAATACCCTCTGGCCTAAGGATTCTCTAGAGAGACACTAAATCAAGTCTTATTTCCAGTTCATCACATGGTTATATGATGGATGCAGAAAGGCTTTGAGAGTGAAGGCCATCCCATTCATGTTAGTTCTGTTAGGCAAACATTACCATTCACTCTCTCTAGCTCAAAAAGCACAAATAAAGTAGAATATTTCAGTCTTAAAATAGCTCATTCTGTTTTAGCCTGTTATTTTGGCATTTGGAAAATGATGGCCCAAGGCCTCTGAGGAGTAGGAGGGAATTCTTTCACATCCCATTTAAGAGTCATAGTTAATGGCTAATAGAAAGCTAATAACATCACTGCCCCCATTCTTCTCTTGTGAAAGCTGTTTTCTCTTGTGAAAGCTAATTGCTGAAAACAGAGTATTTTCACTGATATTTTGTTGTGGGCCTTTTTATAAAACCATTATACCATCAGATGCTAAGGAAATTAGTAGGGTTTCTGGGTAGTGTCTATGGGAGCTTTCATTGCACAGCTGTTTACACAGCAGAGGAGGTTCTTGTGATGTTACACCCCTAAATAGCCATTGTTCAAATACAATCAGCTTCAGTTTTTCTGTGACTTATTCACCCGTTTCTGAATGCCTCCTCATGTTACTCTGTGTGAAGGTATATTTAAATATAGGTAAAAGGACTAGGACTTAGGTACATACATGGTGAGTCTGTGTGGGCTTTGTTGTTCTTGGTTTGGGTTTTTTTTTCTGTTTATTGAGCAGACTTGTCTAGTGTTGTGCTATTGATTGATTTCTGGTCCCAAAGCCCAAACTATAGTCCTTGGATAACAGGTAACTTTGGAGAAGAGCTTTTGAAGGATCTTTCCTCCATCTGAAAAATAACTTTTATCTTGACATGCTTCTGAGTTTGTCTGTATGTGTTTTTTATTGTTCATGGAATTTGTATGAAACCAATGACTAGGTGGTCAAGGAGTTGCATCCTTTTACCTTAAATAATTTATACTGTTGCAGCTCTCCCCTTTCAGGTTGAGGTGCCATATGGTTGTGCTCTCAAAAAAGATACCAATGTTGCTAGTAGAACTGCTTCTAATGAAAAAACCATGGCTTTGTTGTGAATGCAGATCTTTTGTGTACTAGGGACTGTTAATGGGGAGAGTGTGGAATAATTGAGCATGCTTAAGCATGAATGACGTTTGAATTTTTCTTCCATGAGTGGTGTGTTAATTTATTCTATTTAAACTTAAAAGTTCTCTCAAGTTCTTTTTGATCCATTCATTTCCTTCACACCGTCTGCTGGCTGAATGAAATTAGTTAATAATAATTTTGAGATACTATCTAAAGGAATGCATCTTACTTACTAACAGATGATAAATGCTTCTTTCCCTGAAGGGGGTACACTAGCTTCTCTCTTATTTTAAACTTTAAGTATTAATTCAAGACAACAGTTTCTTTGTGTGCATCTATATGGTCACAGCTCTTCCAGGTCATGTGTGCAGATCTAATTAATTGATGTATTATAACTTTTTTCCTCTATAAGGGCAGTTTAAAGGTTTAAAAAATCAATCATTTTCCTCTGAATCTCACAAAATAACTTATATTTTCTTTATTCTCTAGTGCAGTGAACAAGAAGATGAACTAAGAATTTGTGACCAAGTTTTTTTCCCCAAGACTTTGATTAGACAGACTAGCCCAAAATACTTGTGCCTGTACTGTTAAGACATCAGTTTAGTGAGGATTTGAGAGACAGTAATGAAACAGTACAATTGATGCAAACTCTTCACTCCTCTATTTTCACAGTCACTTTTATTTTTAGTGTACCTCTGGTGAGCTGTGAAAGGTCTAGTGCATGTATCTGACAGACTGGACATCTCCCAGTGTATCCCAAATATTAAATCTTCTGCGTTGTTGTTTTTGTACCAATACCATCTCCAGTTCTACGAGGAAGGAGCAGGCTGCTGTTGTGTTCTCCTGCATCCAGTACCTTTGTTCCTGCTGTCCTAGGTCTCTCTCTATATTGCCTGTCCCCTAGCTGGGCAAGAAGTGACAGCTGGTGTCACTGTATGGCCTCTTCACATTCAGATGCTCATGGGTGGGATGGCAAAATGTTAATGAAATAATGGTTGTAACCTTTCCCCTAATAAGAATAATTTTGAGGGATCTCTTTGCTCTCCATTTTCCAGACAGATATTAATTTCTTTGAGAGATGAAGGAACTTCATATCTTCTAGTGCCTCTGCATTTCTTACATTCTGCAATAAAAGCTGATTTCATTTTTTTAAAGAACACTTGACATTTCTTAGCAGCCGCAACAGCGGCTTCGTATTTGTGTGATCTACTGCTGGATGTTTTCATAAACAATTGTGTTAGTGTATCTGAAACTACAAGTAGTGTGCTCTCATCTTATCTTCCATTCTTAATGAGTCCTTTAAACAACTTTCTTGCTATTACTACTGCAAATTGTAAACATAGGAATAAAACTTGAGCGACTTATCAGATGACTAAAAGAGAGAGCAAGCTGTCTATGGCTTGCTCTAAGATGTTCAGTTGACCCAGTTATAGTCCCAGTCTGGAAACCTGTTTATGTAAGGCTGACAAGGGCAGAATTATTCAGTATCAATAGTTTTTGAAATACTTTTTGTTTGGCTTGGTAGGTTTTACTGTATGAAACATAGTAATACAAAAGATGGGATGTCTTTCTTACGTGACTTTAGTTAAGAAATAGGTTTTGTTATGTTAAAAATGCAAAGGTGATATGCTTGGGCAATTATTATGGTCTTTGCTGGGATTGGTATTTTATATTTTAGATAGTAGACTTATTTTTATGACATGGTTTCACTGTTTACAAGGTTACTGTGTTACTATGTTATGCTGTACGAGGTGAGGTTTTTTTCAGTTCCTGTATTATTTTCCTCTGATTTCATATTGGTACCACTGTTATAACTTCAGTGTTCTTTTTCTTGCTCTGAGTAATTTCAATGTAATCATCATGTTTTCTTCATGCAGCTCACCAAGTCTCATCGGCAAGGTCACATGGTGAAAGTGGATTGGCTGGACAGACTCACCTTTAGAGAAATAGAAATGATCAATGAGGTAAGTCATTCTACATCAAGTTTGGAACTTTGGGGGATTTTTTCATGCTAATATGGACCTTCACTTGTTTGGGAGACTTAACTCTTAACTGCTTAATTTTTTTTTCTTCAACTTCCAGTGCATATGGTAAAGGGAAAAAATAATTCTTTGGAAGCTTAAAGTTGATTTTACTTTAGAGAATCACAGAATTATGAGAATTGCAAAAGAGATTAGTTTGGAAATTTTAAAGGCCATCTAGTCCAGCCCCTCTGCAATCAATGAGCAGGGAAATCTTGACTTAGATAGGATGCTCTGGGCCCTTTCCAGGCTGACCTTGAATGCTTTTGGGGATGAGGCTTCTACCATCTCAGTAGGCAACCTATGCCAGTGCCTCAGCACTCTCACAGTAAAGGCTTCTCAACTCCATGTCCTTGTTTCAAGTGCCTCTCCAGCTCTCTTGTAGGTCCCCTTTAGGCACTGGAAGCTCCTCTAAAAGCCCTGGAGCCTCCACCAGGCTGGACACTCCCAGTTCTCCAAGTCTGTCTCCAGAGCAGAGGTAATCCAGCCCTTGGAGCATCTTAGTGGCCTCCTAGACTGCCTCCATCAGGTTCTCATCTTATTCAAGGTGGATGCAGCTCTGCAGGTGGGGTCTCACAGTGCAGAGGGGCAGAGTCCCCTCCCGTGACCTGCTGCCCACCCTGCTGAGGAGCTGCTCAGAGTTGGTTTTGGGGCAGCCAGTGCAGGTGGCCAGGTACCACCATGGTACACAGCTGTTGTAGCTGTTTTCAGCTTCAAGTGAACTGGATCATGGAAGACAGACGTTATTAATAATTTGAAACAGCTTGGAACAAACACTGTTAGGCGTGACTGTCTTAGCTCTAAGATTTAGATTGTGATGGGAAGCTTTTTAGACATTTGGTCTGTTCCTTAGCTTCAGACCTGTTCAATTTTATTTTTTCAACTTTGGGTGCTGAGAAAAGACATTTCTAAGTTTTGAACAAATATTTTCAAAAAAAAGAATAATCTGGTAGTTTAATGCGTAAATAAGATTTTAACCCTCAATGTGCAAAATCAGCTCAAACTATTTAATGTTATGCTTGTCTTGCACCAAAGAATTCTGTTTTTTCCTTTGCCCTAAGATTTTTGTTGTCTTATTGGTAACTAGAGCTTTGAAAGTCAGATTATCTGTGTTTTTATAAGCGTTTATAAATATTTGGATGATTTTTAGAAATTAGCCTGTCATATTTTTTAATCCCTTTTTTTGCCTTTCATTCTTTTCCTCTTCACTGGCAATACAAATACAGTGAAATAGTAGTTTCTAGATCTATACTTTAAACAGAGAACCACTTTGTCTATGGTGGAAAGTCAGGCCATTATGAATGAATTGAATAGTCTGAAATTACTAATTGTTAAACTTCTTTCTTGTTTCCTTCCCAGATATTAAAGTTCTAATTCACTTTTTCTTGGTAGAGCATTTAAAAAATGCATGCGTGAGGAAGTCTTCCTCTGAAGATAAATAAGCTGCAAACTTAATCTTGTAGTCCAAGTCTATTTTGTCTCTTTTATGATATTGGTTCAAAAAAAATTATTTGTTTTTTCTATATCTTCTGTTTTTACTTTGATGTGCATAATTATAGGTAATGATTTAGGGAAAAAAAAAGGCAAACACAATTACCCTGTGTTCATCTGATTGTTCTGCATTTTTTTGTACCTTTAGCCCACAGCTGGAAGCTGTGATTGTGTATCATGAAGAGGGAATGTGAGGCAGTAAGAATGTCAGGAAGGAGGTGATATGGTCTCGAGTAGTTCTATGAAATGATTAACTAAATAATTGCTACAACAGCTGATAACCTAATTAATCAGTTACAGCACAAAGGAAGTAGGGTAATTGCTATACTGAGAATGCTGAAGATTGATGCTCTGCAATAAATGATACACATCTGTGGTGGCTCTTTCCTCAGAGGGAAAAACGAAGCTCCAATTTTATGTACCTGATGATTGAATTCCGCTGCGTCAAGTGTGATGATAAAGAATATGGAATAGTTTACTACGAAAAGGTATGTGCCCTGCAGGCTTTATGGTTGTCTTTAAAAAGCAGCATATGCACCTAAAATGAATGGGTTTTTCTGCTGAGAT
Organism: Thryothorus ludovicianus; assembly: GCA_013397245.1. NCBI lineage: Eukaryota > Metazoa > Chordata > Aves > Passeriformes > Certhiidae > Thryothorus > Thryothorus ludovicianus. The sequence goes on along the minus strand of VZTB01014846.1, from coordinate 41,468 downwards.
GAAATATTCTGCTGCAGTAGAGCAGCAGACAGCTGTCAGTGGCAACTGTTTATGTACATACAAATCAAATAGTATAGATGCAACAAGATTGCAGATGTCAGTCATTTGTGTAATAGAGCTCAAGATTACAGAGTTTAACAAGTGTGAGTGATTAAAAACTTTCTGATTTATAGTTCCTTCAGTCATCCAGCAGTACTTTCTGAGTAGCTATATGTAAAATTATGACTTAGATCTGTAGGAAATATACCTTTATTGAGTGGTAACTTTATAAGAGATGAGGTATTAAAATGTTGCACAGTTATTAAATGTTGCTGGTGAACTTTTTCGGTAAAATGAACAAAAATGAAAATGAGCAAGTTTAGTCTTTCATACTGAAAATGGAATAATTAAATAAAAGGCATCTGGATTGGAATGTCTTGCATCTTTTCTTGCTGTTTATGAAACAAATCTGGAAAGCAATGACTTCAGTATTTTTCTAAAGTTAAAATTTAATGGGATGAAGGATTAGCAGTGAGCTTAACTGACACCAATGTGGTATTGGAATGTATTATCACTCTTAAGGTCATATGTATTGTGGAAAGACCCACTGAGATGGAAAAAGCAGTGTATTTATAATCTGGTTTCAAATAAAATTGTTTCTTAGATTTTTTGTTGTGTTTTGATTTATAAGAAGTCAGAAAGTTACTGAATAATGCAGCTTTATTGGAAAGAGAAAGAAGGTAGAAAAAGAAACTGGAGTGCTCTTGAGACCAGAGGCGCTAACTTTAAGTAGCATTTATTCTGATAATTTTTAAAAGCTTAATTCACTACACAAAATGTTTACATAATGGAAAATGGATTACAAGGATTTCTGTGCATGTGACTATTATTGGTTGACCTGAACTGAAAGAGCTGTGAACTAACTTAAAATCCTTGAAGAAAGCAATGAAAAATACGGTATTAAATAGCAAATGGCAGGATTAAAAAAAGAGAAGACAGATCAGAATCTGCTTCAACTATTCGATATATTGCAAAATAAGACTCGGGGGGGTTTTGGCTTTCATGAGTTTTTTCTGAGGGCACTGTTTGGTTGCAGCTTTTTTGTGGATTTTGTTGGGGGGAGCAGTTGATTTGATTTTTTGTGACTTTGTTTTCCTTTAGTTTCTTGGTGAATTTTGGTAATATGGGTGGAAGTGTGCCTTACGCAGCTGTTTAGGTTAGCTGTTTAGTATTTCTTATTGGGGACTGTAGGTTCACAGTGAGACCTTTCCACATGTTTCAAATCTTTTTGCCTTTAGAATAGCTTTTTTCATAGTGCTTCTGTACACTATCCTAGAACCAGCAATTGTAGCGGACTGTGCTGTTGCAAAACTATCTTGTGTTACAAATCACAGTGAAACCTACAGTGTGTCAGATTTCCCTGGGAACAAAATAGTTATTTATTTCCATGGAAATAAAGAAAATAACTTGTCTGGAGAACATAACAGAATAGGATCAAAATATTAAAACTTTTTACTAACAGCTAGCCCTTTACATGAGAACATGCTATACCTTTCACAGGTAATATATATGAGCATGTGGCTTTGTGTCCTCTTGTCTCTTTTCTTTATATAAATGAACATGCTATTCCTAAAATTAACTTCTCTCCCTTACCTCCAGCAACCTGATTTACACACATGACTTCTTTTTTATCCATCATTGTGGTTTTATAGATGTGCATGATAGAGGAGAGAAGATTCATACTCTGAGCATGCATCCTTCTTTTAACAGATATTTCTGAAACATATTAATAGTGCATGGAACAGAAGAGCTATGATTTGGCTGCTCTTGCAGAAATAAAGTAATTGAATGTGTAATAGTACATATTAGAGCTATAACTAGCTGCAGCTTGAGGGATTTGTTGTTACAAAGTAGCTTTCCAACAAGTTCTTGACCCTTTTCTGACAGGAATAGGAGAGGGTACATAAATTAGGGCCTGTTTTCTCAGTTTTGTCATGCTTCCAATTACAGCCTTCAGTCCATGTACCAGGCATTGCCAATCCAGTGTGCTGAGCATAATGAAAGAAGGTTCTGTTGTCACCTGCCTGTGACCGATAGTCGAAGTCGAGATTACTTGTCACAGTTTTGTTGATATATTTGTTTTCAAGTGTTTAGGAAGAACTAGCCTGTTAAACAGCATCTGATAGGATTTGAGGTCTTTTGACTCGACATTCAATTACAACGAAGTGAGGTGGCAATGTCTCTTTCCACGTTCGTTGTTAACTTCTTTTAAATAAAGCATCTGAGACGTGAGGGAGAGGGTCTGCTAGTAATGACAGCATCACTTTTGATTCTCTGTTTAGGCAGAAATTCTGCCTGACTTACCAAGTACAAATAACACCAGCATTTATCATTAATGTATTTTTGTGCAGGTTTCAAGTGAAACATGTCTTTGGGTAAATGATTGCACTGCTGCATCCAGTTTATTAAAAAAGATAAATAAATTTCATTATCAGAGATCTTTTTGTGAATTTAAAGGAAGAAGTAGTGTCAACACCATTGGTTGTCTATCTTCTTTTTTTTTGTTGGGGAGATGTTGGTTTGCATTGGTGTTACTTTAAATGGTGTTTTGGTTAAAGAATATGATAAATAGAACGTCCATCTCCTTGTTTATCTATGCTCTGATTTTCAGGCAAGTACAGAGGAATGTTTCTAGTTTGGAAAATTTTGCAAATTTTGTGAATTGTCTTAAGTGGACTCTAATGTTTGTATAAAGTCACACACACTGAACTTATTGTAGTGAAGTATCTGCAGAGCTCTGTAACACAGCAGTTTAAAGCTAGTGCTGTTTAGTACTGATGTTGCTTTTGTTTCCTGGTGGCAGAATAGCAGGTCATCTCAGGTTCTGCCTGTGCTAGGAAGTGTTGCAGCCAAGAGGAGCAGATTCAGAGGGAAGAGGCTGCTGAACACCCAGTGTCTGCACTATGTTCTTGTGTTCTGGGCTGTCTTTCATCACATCCCATGTGATTGTTGGCAGTTAGAGGATGTCAGGGATTTCTGAGATTTCCATGATGTCAACTAAAGCTGTCTACATGGGCATGATCAGGAAAGACACTTAGAAAGGATGCACTTGGCCAAATTCAAATGCACTGGTTTGGTTTAGTAAGTTTGTATGGTCAGGGTTGTGGTGCTGCACATATTGCTCTCAAGGTGTAACGGAGAATTACAGAGGGGTGGGTAAACAGCTGACATCCTTCACAGGGCACCTAATGTCATGAGTATTTCATTAAACAGTCTCTTTCAAAATGTTTGCTCCTGACACTGTAACTTGTCCCACACATGCTTGGAAAAACCTGATTTCATTGCAGGTTTTGGTAGAGCTTAAGACATTCTATTGTTCAGTGAAACACTGGGAATAGTTTTCCTGGTGCTTAAACTGAATAGCTAGAACTTGTCAGCTTCAATCTACAGCATGATCTGACTGCATTCAAAGAGTTTAAAATAAATAGTCAATATCATGATCCATTTGAAAGCTTCCAAAAAGAATTGCCAGCAATGAGTGTACAAGTCATTCTTTTAACATTGGTCTTGAAAAAAAAAAACCCTTAATTTTCATTTATAAACATTATGACATAACATACTGGAAACCT
>VZTB01014846.1:23982-37752 GCA_013397245.1 Thryothorus ludovicianus | reverse complement strand
TTTTTTTTTTTTTTTCACTGAGGGAAAGATACAGCAATGGGTGTTAGTACTTATCCCTAGAGAATTCTCTTGGCATCTGGATACTATAAAGAGTTGGAATGTTTGTTAGTAGCAAGTTAGTAGCTTGTTGCTACTGAATCCCCTCTTGTGTCAAGTTTTTCGTGTGAAGGTTCTAGATAGAGTGGAGACTTGTTACTGGGACATTGGAATCTTTTGTTTTTATGAAGACAAAGTCAGATTGCAGCCTTGTAGTTTAGAATTGGAAGATAAAAGTATTGGTAGAGAGAAATCAATCTGTGATCAGATATGTTTATGAAAAGAGGGATTCCTCCCACCAGCAACAGTTTTATTGTTTTTTATATAATTTAACCTTATGAAACCACTGTGACATGATCTGAGCATCCTGCCTGGTGAGATGGCAGAGGCTTGGTACAGTGTGAATGCTGATCTGTCACTGTGACTCCAGCCCAGTTCAGTCTGCTGTTAATGATGCAGCGTATTTTGCTATTATGGAAATACTTTGGTGTTATTATTTCTGTGCAGTGAGGTCAGAGCTAAGTTCATTATTTAGGCAATATGCTTTTAGAGCTGAGGTACTGTAAACAAATGTCTTCTTGCCTCCTCAATGTTTGCATACTTTTTTTAAAAAGACTGATGAGAAAAGCAACCTGCTCATGTTCTGGGACTATCACCAGCCACAGGCAGACTGTGTGTTTATTATCTGTCACTACTGTATTCTTACTGCTTTTGCTTTGACTTTTGTCCAAATTGTTACTTTGAAAGACATAGGACTAATAAATGCAATTAAAAGTGTCTTTCTGAAGAGGCATTTTAATAATCAGAAATACTTTACTGTAGCCAGCAACACAAAATTTATGTAGTAGGAAGAAAAGGTGTTTCTCCTGGAAGGTCAATGGCAATTTTAACTGATGTATCTTGTTAGTGGCTAATGATTCTCCTCCTTGAAACAGCCTATCCTTTGTAAGTTACCTCTGAAAAATATAAAAGTAAAGCTGTGGCAAAGGACAATGTGATTAGGAAATTAGGGGAAGAATGAGGGTGGAGGTGAAAAGAAATCTCAGCAAGTTACCTCAAAACTTAGTTACTCAGGGAAATGCTGGTATGTAAAAAAAGTTTATTCTTATCTCAAATTTACAGCAAAATAAATGAAAACGGACTAAATATTAATATAGCAGAGCACATGTTATGCTGATATTGTTTTGTTCTTTGTTTGACTGTTTTATTCTGTATTTTAAATTAAATGTTTCTTTCCATCTTTTATTAGTGCTTAGTTACTCTAACTAAGGTTCCGGAGGTTATGAAGCACAAAACCACTCTGCTGTGTGTCTGGAAGACAGAGTTGCTACTTTTTTAATGTGATGGCTTTTAATTTTGTTTTCTTTGTGTCTGGTTCAAACAGGAATCTTTTGACTTTTCCCTTCCTTGTTTAGGCAGTACACATTAGACTCTAAGCATGTAGAACCTCTGATGTATATCTTGCTGTATTTGTGTAGGAGATATTTTCTGCTACGTGGTGTTTTTTTCTAGGAAACTGTTTGGGTTTGGTGGAAATACAGAGCCTGGTTTTGTTTCTCTTCATGCTTCCAGAGGACACATGACAATGGTGGCAAATTTCTCCACTCACACTTATGCCAGCATAGTAGAGAGCTGTCAAGCTGTGTCTCATCTGGTGAATTTCCCTCTTTCTGAATTGCCACATCGTTTGTCATCTGAGAAAAAAACAAACAAGAAAAATAATCTATTTATTATTTTATTTTTCCCCTTATAACTGTCAGCAGTTGAATCATTCTTCCAGTGCAGTAGAGTTCACAATGCATTAATATGATATGTTTTCTCCCTAAAACTTGAGATGTTTAATATGCCTTCAACTTTTTGTCATTCAGGATGGTGATGAGTCATCTCCAATTTTAACAAGTCCTGAAATTGTTAAGATTCCAGATCCCCAGATGTCTATGGTAAGCATACTCCATGTAATGCCATCTGTATTACAGAGTTAGTGTTGAACTTTCCATAAATGCAGATGAAAGCTTGCCATTTTAAATATTTTTAAATTCCAGTGGAAAGATATATATTTAACCAGTTGAAATATATCAGTGGGTTTGAATTTTATATTTTTTTTTCTATTTCTGCTAGATTAAAATACAAGAATTGATTTAATGCTTATGTTCACCTTCTCCTTTTCATGCCTAATGTGCTTGCGTCTGAGGTGTAAGAAAGCAGAGAAGGGGGATTATTGGCAAAAGAGATCAGAGGGTGGGAAGAGAAGAGGGAACTGAAGAAGAGGAATGTAGTATTTAGGAACTGGTGCAGTAACTCTTGGTCACTTCCACTGTTAAAATATTTTCTCCCTACACTCTCTTGTATGTTGTCTTTCATGTAGACAGTGCCTAAGTACAGTTCTAGAAAAGATTTCCATTATTGTGGATGCCAATTCAGTGGGACTGGTATTGGCAGCTTTGGGAACCTTAATGTAAGTGGGCTTGTACTGGCAACACTGTTTGAGCACCGTGTAATCTAACACTGCAATAGCAAGTCTGACAATGCTGGAAACTGCCTTGGCTGCTGAAAACTCGTTGGCACTGTGGCTCCTATTGTGGCTCCTACTGTTGCTAACATGGTATTAACAGTGGGACAAGTTTTTGAGATGTTTTTTCTTGCATACAAAGCTTTATGCTGCAAACATCATCCTAAAGAAAATGTTTATGAAGTGTCTAGCACGTTTGAGTGCTGTCAATCATGGATGCGTTGACTGAAATGCTTACATTTTGCAGCAATTCACTGAAAGGCAAGGTAGGGTTTGTTAATGTTAAGTCATAAACTTAGCAGACCCTTGAAATAGACCCTCAAAACTCCCAACAACCCTCTACATATTATTAAAGGAATTTTTTTTTAAAATAAACAAACAAAAGCCAGAAGATGCTGTATTTTCAGATTTGAATTTTTGAATTGCCATGCATTTTACAAGAGACTGGTGAGTCTTCGCTGGATGGTTTTGTTTCAATAATAATTTTCTCTGAAATTTAGTATTTATAAATACTGACTTACCCTCTGCATTTAGGAGAACTTAGTAGAAAGCAAACATCATAAACTTGCTCGAAGTTTAAGAAGTGGACCTTCTGATCATGACCTGAAGCCTAATGCAACTACACGAGACCAGCTTAATGTAAGTCAGTCATATGATGGCTAAGTTGAATTCTACTGGGTAATAATATATGGTGACAGTTTAAGGAAAATGCAGTTAATTTCAGGTCATAGAAAATAATGAAAATTATTTGTTTCAGAATGCTTAGTTAGAAGGACCCAACTCAGAAAGGAGCACAAGATGCTTTTTTTTTTTTTCCAAACCATTTAGGGTGGTTAAAGATGTGTATTTTGTGTATGTCATATAGGTGTGAATGGGGCACTTCAAGCAGCTGGTTTTGCCTGCATTGTCAGTTCAATCTACCATGTAACTGAGGAGCATCTCCATGATGCCATAGCTTTGTGTTGTTGGAAAGCTTTTCTTTTCCCCAGCTACTCTTGTGTCATCAGTGTTGTACTTTCTCACAGTATACTTCATTTACCTGTTGATTATGCCTGTTCACATTTTTAAACTCACTTTCTGACTGTGTATCAAATAGATCATAGTGAGTTATCCACCAACAAAGCAACTAACGTATGAGGAACAGGATTTGGTGTGGAAATTCAGATATTACCTTACTCATCAGGAGAAGGTAAGTTGAGTCATTGAATTGTTTGGGCTGGAAGGGACCTTATAATTAATATCAGTATGCTTTTTCAAGTCTGTGCTTATGTAAATGTTATCTGAATCTTTGTGTTAGATGTTTGAATGTGTGAAATAATTTTTTTTGGCGAGCTTTTTACTGAATTGATGAATTGTCCAATCTCCTTTTTAGGCCTTGACAAAGTTCTTGAAGTGTGTGAACTGGGATCTACCACAAGAGGCAAAGCAAGCACTGGAGTTGCTGGGCAAATGGAAGCCCATGGACGTGGAAGACTCTCTGGAACTTCTGTCATCTCACTTCACCAACCCAACGGTGCGGCGCTATGCTGTGGCCAGGCTTCAGCAGGCTGATGATGAGGTATTCATTGGTGTGTGGGTGCGTGGAAAAGTCAACTGGTCTCAGGATTTTTAGTCTCATTGAGTCCTTGAAATGTTTGCTACTTTTTACAACATTTTAGTGAATATTGGTAAAGGAAAACAAAAGATAATTCACTGTGTCGCTATTTATTGTAAGGTTTTTGGGGAGGAGCCTTCACATTATTAAGTGTCACACATTGATAATTGCCTTAGCATGAACAGCCAAACAGAAGCTGGTTTTGTCTAGCAAGGTAAAACAGCAGTATCCTCTTACCAAAAACCAGTGATAAATTCTGAGTGTTAACCTGCAGAAGTGCTCTGAACTTAAATCCGCAATGGAAGGATTTTCAGCAGATCCATCTGGTGAATTGAAGCAGTATATCATCATACTCTTTTGCTAAAGAAAATGAGTAGAAGATTGTCTGTGGAAATGAGGTCTTGCTAATTGTACACTGATTAGAATGTGATAAGCTGTGATTATGAATGGAGCCCACTTAATAGAATCTAATATGTTAAATATCAGTGATTTATATATTTTATTTTGACAGTTAAAAAAAAAGTAAATCCAGGTTTGAATGTATTACAATAACTCTTGAATCTTTGGCAATCAGTAGACTTTAAAATAGGAGGCATAAATGTATTATGTTTTCTCAAGTCTACTTCAATAGCCTAGGTCAAACTGCTTTGACATTAAATATTTACCTTTTACAAAGTACTGGAAGGTAACTTAACAGAAACAGTTGAACAGTAAAGGCAACAAGTTGATTTTAAACAGAGAGTGGTTAAAATTCTGTTCTTCAATCTAAAACAGATTAGAGATGTGTTTTTGCTCTTAGATCCCCAGCTACACTAAGGATTAAAAGAAATAATCCATAGAAGGAGAGAGAATCTCCATTCTTGGCACCATAGTCCAGATTTTATGCTTGAATTTTCAATTTTCTTCTTTTAAGACACAAATTGAAAGCTTTATTCTGTGGATGCTGGAACCATTTAGGGCAACTTAACTAAAGGGAATTTTAAAGTGGTATTTGCACTTGAATATTCATTAAATTAGCACTTATTGTCTTGGAGCAACAAAGAATAGTAGAATGAAAATTCAGTATCTTTTGGGAGTCAAACTGCATCCAGCACCAGTGTTGCTATGGTATATTGCTTGTTTAGGGAGACCTCAGTTTCTGTGTTGTTAGAGGTCATTAAATCCTGACTATGTTTATCTGTAAATTAGAATTCTGTAACAGAAGAAGTTCTAGTTTGCTTTGACTGACACCCTTATTTCACTTGGGTTTGTTTTTTCTCCATAAGGATTTGCTGATGTACCTGCTACAGTTAGTCCAAGCATTGAAATATGAAAATTTTGATGACATAAAGAATGGCCTGGAGCCTAGCAAGAGGGACAGTCAAGGTTCCATGTCAGAAACTATGACAACATCTGTATCAAATGCTCCAGAAATAGACAGGTAAGAAGCTTAGACTTCAAGCAGAAAGGTAGAAACATTAACATTCTTAGCCAACAAACTGTTTCTTCTTTTCAGGGGAGCACTGCATGTTCAACATGTTATTTTATAATCTGAACATTAAAAAAAAAGAAAAAAAACAAGAATAAAAGCAAACCCAACAAACCCTGAGCATTCATGAAATGTGTTTCCTGATTACACATAGTTTACAGAGCAAACAATGTTAAAGTTGTGGCCTTAGATCTTACTACACAAAAGGAAGAAAACTTCTGTAGAACAGGAAAAACTCTGCCATTACTTCCTTCTGTATTTGCAAAAGTTAGGATGTCTTCACTGAAGTTATATGAGGTTCCTCTTCCCACTTTCATCAGAGAATGTGGATCTAAAAGTCCAATTAATTTGAAGTGGAAAGAAATTTCATCCTCCTTCTGCAAAAGAAGATGTAGGGGGAGACTTGTGGAAGCACACTTCTTTTACTTGAAGGAATCCAAAAGGAAGACTGAGGTAGCTAACAAAGGATAAAGCAAAGTGCAAATGAACTTGGTAACCAAAGTCTTCTGTGAACATTTGTTACAGATTTTCAGTCTTAAGCTTCTAATGACTTGTAACAGGAGGGTGTATTTTTTGTGTTAAACTTCTACAGCTTTTCATTGATCTCTCTGCAAAGCTATAAAAGTGGGTGCGGCGGGAAGGGTGGTGCATTTCGAGGTTACAATGATACTAGATCTTAGGAACGCTACTTAATTACTTCCTTTCAGGTAAATTTACCATCTGAAAGCTTTGCCTTGCAAATAAGCATTTTTCTACTCTGTTACGTGCAGTTGCATTTCAAAGACTAGTGCTTGCAGGTGTTGTGTGTTAGCAGTTTCATTTTATGCCATTTGAGAAAGCTCCTGAAAATGCAGATTTCTTGAATTTCTATCTATGTCTGCTTATCTTGTATGGAAGATGCAATAAAATGCAGAGTTTGTTTAAGTGAATGTCCTTCACAGGCATAAACTGTATAGCTCTCCAGGCACAGATTTTTGCTGTTTTCAGGAACTGCAGCTGTCAAAGTTGCTGCTCATGCAGTTTGTTCTGAAACAGGGTTGGGATGCTACCTTTGAAGATACTTCTCTTCCAGTTTTCTGAATTTATTATGCTGTGGAAGTGAAATTCATTGTGATTTCCTTGCATGCTCCCTGGCCCCCAAGCAAGAGCTTTGAATCATACCAATAACATGCTTTCCTTTGTGCAGTTCCCAGATTATGAGTCCTATTCCACCTGTGTCCTCTCCACCTCTTACTTCCAAGACAAAAGAGCTTGCAGAAAATGAAAACCTTGATGTAAGTCACACAATTTACTTTATATTTTTTGTACTTTTTTAGTGACCTGGTACTGTTTCTTGCTTATCTTTGTTAATTTTTGGATCCTTTGGGTATATCTTTATAGTGCCCAAAGAATATAGATTTCAAGTAAGTGCTTGGAAAATAGCAGTAGCTTAACTGAACTTTTTTACAGGGCATCTCATTATATACATGACCACATGTATATAACTGAAATTGGGGGACTGGAAATTAAAGCACTCTTCTGTAAAGGAGAAAATTATTTTACATGGTAGCAAAGGCTATGACATACTGATTAGACACTGACAACTGCATGTGTTCAAGGTGTTCTAAAACAGTCTTTTAATAGAAAACAGTTATCCAAATATTTCAGTCTCTGCAATCTGTTCTTTCTGTAGTCATATTCTTTGTCATGCCATCTTTTTTGAACCTAAATGAGACACTGTGTTGATTTACTTCTCCCAGGTACTATATTCAGTTTAGGCCTGTAGACAAGTTGTAGGAATAGGACTGGAGGCAGGGAAGGATAGATGGTAAAGACATTTCGAAGGAATTGGATTTTAATCTGCTGTGTGGATTAATTGGACTTTGAACTGCAGATCCATTCCCTGTTGTAGATTGTCCTATTTGAGTTTCTATACTGCATGGAAAATAACGCTCAAATTGAGCATATCAATAAAGATACACAGATTCTTTGCTACCTGGACTACTAAACTTGAAAGAAGCAGTTAAGTGCTGTGTTTCCTATACAATTTTGTTTTCTTGAAATGTGGAACATCTTCAGGATTCTTAGATGCTCTGGATCCAAAACAGAGTGAGAAATCTCTTTGGGGGTTGCGTGTTATGGCATTTACAGCAAGATGTAATTGCATAGGAGGAAAGAATAACATAAATAGAAATTAAAGGTTTCTTTTTAGAGAACATCATAGACTTTTTATATGTTGGTAATTACATTACTGGAGTAGCAGACCCTTTACTTTTAGTGGTGTTGCTGAATTTAAAGGAATATTTAAATTAATGTGAAAGTAATATTAGGTTGAATTGGATTCAGATTTTAGAAGGCAATATATCTCTCACAACTCTTGCATTTACTTGGTGTTTTTCCTTAACTTTCTTTCTCTCAGATGCTTGGTTTTCTTTATAACTTAATTTTTTTCTCTCTCTTCTTAAATCCCTTCCAGCAAGACCTTTGCACTTTCTTGATATCACGGGCATGCAAAAATTCCACGTTGGCAAACTACTTGTACTGGTATGTTAGAAGCTCTTTATTTATAATGTATCAACATGTAATTGAAATCACAGCTATAATACCTAGAAGGATGCTCCTCAAAAGATGTCCTGTCTTGGGGGCTTCAGAATTTCAGTTTTTCTCAGGGTAAAGTAGTAGATTTAAAACAATGTGCAGTAGAACATAGTAATTTATAAACAAAGGCTTATAAAATACAGAACTATACTGTTAGATGAAGGTGATGTCTAGGACATTAGGTACAGTGTCACAAAAAGCAGCCTAACTATTTTAAAAGTTGTCATTCAAGTTATTTATGGTGTTGGGGAGAAGATTAAGTTCACCTTTGTTCTGCTTTGCTGTCTGTGTTGTGGTACTTTTTGGGCTTATAATGTTTGACAGTGTTGGCTGGAATATTGAAGTTACACACTTACTAATCAAAAGTCTATGTTAGGAAGATTCATAAAGCTTTTGTTTTGGTTGTAAACTAATTTTACTTTTATTCCATTTATAATTATGAGCACAAACAAAATGTCATTGCAGATATGTGCATTCTTAAGGGGGAACTTTAGTTGTAAATTTTAGTTCATCTATACCATAGAAAGGTAGGATTGCTTAGTTTAGGATCTTGTTTCAACTCAGTAGCTTAAGAGTAAAATGAGATGCTTGAAGTCATAATAACAAGCCTCTGAACAAGCATTTGCAGGTAGGAATTTCCTCATTTGAAGCAAGCTGAGATGAGTAGAACTGTACTGTGTGAAAGTGTGAGTCTGTGTGTGTGTTACTGTACAAACATCTGCACATGCACAACACTCACAGCTATTTACTTGAATATATGCATGTATTTTAAAAGCAAGATCTTAGATGCCTTTTACATGGCTAAACCTAAGTCATGTGATTCTAATTTGTAACCTTTGTAACTGCATCAACTAAAAATACTAACACATGTGATCTTATTCTGGTGTGCTAAGAGCATTAGCCACAGGTAAGTTGTGAATTGGGAACCAGGTGTGATATGTGAAGTAAACATAGCAAACAGTTTTTATAAAATTCTTGCAAGAAACCTGTAAACTATGTTGGGAGATTCCATTTATAACTTAGTAAGTTTTATTGTGTAATTATTTTTAGTAGGTTGAATTTTAAGATATTTAACTGAATGACTTATGTACATTTGCAAGCAGTAGTTACTTCTGTTGCAGTGGCTAAAGATAATGTTCGTCTTCATTAAAAATTACTATTAAATATAAATGATTAAAATAATTGCAGGCTAAATTGATGTGCATAGAAACCAAGTGCTTGACCTAATCAAATATTCTTCATTAAGATAAATGTTGGTAACTTAGCTTATTTCTGTCAGGTTGATAGAAACTGTTCTCTTACATTTCAACACCACCTCAGGACACTCCATCTACAGAAAGTTCAAACGTCCATAACTCTGTGAAGTTTTTGACTTACGACTTAAAAAAATATAAATTCAACAAAACAAATAAGAAAAGTCCTCCAAGCCAAAAACCTTAGTTAATTTATTCTTTGTTTTCTTTCCAGACATCTCAATTTCTCAGTGACAAAATACAAATGTTGCAGCCACTGTTTGAGCTGACGTAGCCATAAATTCTCATGGCTGCTGATCAATTGTATGTTTCAACTATCCAGACACAGCATGCAGCTAAAATAATCAATGGAAAAAGTACAATAACCCTTGAAAATGAAACCTTCTGTTCAGTCACTTGTCACTGTACAGCTATCCTGTCCTTTAACAGTGGCCTCAGCAGTCAGTGCTACTGCTTTTTCTGCCTGCTCTTTGGACATACAGGACACCTACCCAAGTATGAAGCATTACTCTTTCTCCTTGTTTCAAGATAGCTTTGAGAAACTGTCCAGGGCTTTTTAACAAATGAAGATGAAAATGAAATTACAATTCATTACTTCCTATTTTCTTCAAGTTTAGGTGCACAGACTTTGGACTTCTATGCACACATTTGTGAGTGGACAGTCTCTAACTAACACTGCATTAGCAAGGCACTAGAAGGAGTCTGCAGTTATAGATTTCATTGGGGTTGTACACATATGCCTTATTCTAGTGGATGTAATATATTGTGTATTTTTGGATAAGACTGCTCAAATCAGATCAGCTGCAAATGACTGACCTCTGGCCTTGTCCTACAAAGAGATTCTGCACAAGTACATAAGGAAGGTGTAATTCTTGCTGACAGTGTAATGTCCAAGAGAATGTCTTGAATTAGTCTCTTTTGAATCCAAATGCAGTGTTTGAAAATTTACTGAGATTCTAATTTCTTCCCTTTTTTAAAGTGTTTATAATATGTTTTTACTTTTATTATATGTTTATTGCATGTTTTTGCTGGGTAGTTCTAGGAGATACATTGACCAACAGAAAGATACATACATAGCTTTCTGTGCTGCAAGTAGAAATTTGGACAAATTCATTCCAAATGACTACTTAACATCAAAACAAATTTTCAATGTAAGTGTTCAAATTGTACTATTAAGGTTTGTATCCAGTTCATAATTTTAGAAATGGAAACTCTCATGTGTAGACTCTGCAGAGCTGCTTTAGGACCAATAGCTTTCCTTCCACCTTTTCTAATGGTGAAATAGGGAGCAGGCATTGTATTGCATGTGCTCTTCAACAGCAAGTTTGCAGCCACTAAATTATGTAGCAGGTAATATCACAGTGGAAGACATGCTTACTTGTATTTCTTGGCTGGGGTGTTCATACGATTTGTACTTCAGGTGTGTCCTCTTTGAATGATGACACTTCACTGTAAGAGAAAAGCACAGACACTTTGATAGACTCTCCTAATTCAAATGGAGTTGGGGGCTATGCATTTTATGAGTTCAGCTGTTGGTTGAGCTAAAGGTCTCAAATATCTTCAGTTTTATTCCATGTCTGTAATACTGGGCTACTATATTTCACTCAAATCATGTGGCTCCAAGAGTATGGTATAACAGGTTGTTTTTATGCTGCAGGTATGTAATAGTGGAATGTGAAGACCAAGATACTCAGCAGAGGGACCCAAAGACTCACGAAATGTACTTGAATGTGATGAGAAGATTCAGTCAGGCTTTGCTAAAGGTAATGCCTCTGTGTAAAGAAGTCCATAATGGTTTGGGACAGTCCTTCCTTAGAAAGGTGCAGGTGTCAAAGACTATGAATTGGGTATGTCACATGCATTGAAATTTTATAAAAGCTTCCACTTCTGCTTGAATTTTGAATTTGTTGTAAGCTGAAGAAACTGCCAAAAAAGAAAAGAGCAAATACTGAGAACTGTTTCTTCTCTTTTGTTCCTTGTTCCTGTTAGTAGCATAATGGTTCTGATATATTCTGCCTTACACTTGGTCTAAAACCTTCTAAAAGCCTTGTTTAATTAAAGCTTATTAACTATTTATTTACTTTAAACTCTTGTCTTTGAAGTGCAAGTGGAGAGACCGATCTCGGACTCAGAAGCAGCACTTGCTGTTCCGTGTGTCGGCAGCAGAGGGTGCTGGAGCAGCGGGGAAAAAACTAAAACAGCCGAAAAGCTTCTGTGAATTGGAAATTTTACTGTATAGCAGATATGCAGTCTTTCCAGATTCTCATGTATCTCGCACTTAATTTTATTTCCAATTTTTGGGGGGTCACTTGAATCTGACTCTTGTGCTTCATAAGAATATTTTGCAGTTATCCTTACTAACTTACTTTGGCTGTGTGAATTGGTTTGTCACGCATGACTGTTCACCACTGAAATTGTTGAAGCAAATTGAAGTGCACTGTTAGGTCAGATAATTGATTGCCAGCTACAGTGACTGTGATTGTGTTTTACAGAAAATACCTTTTGAATTGACGGGAAATTGATCATTATTCACTTAACCTCTTAAAAGCCTAAAGGTCTGAGAACAAAGGAATGATTTCTGGGTAAAATAATTGCAGAACGAGGAATTAATTCTGTTTCTTTTCGTTCTCTTAGGGTGATAAGTCTGTCAGAGTTATGCGCTCGCTTTTGGCAGCCCAGCAGACATTTGTAGATCGGTTGGTCCATGTAATGAAGGCAGTGCAGCGTGAAAGTGGGAATCGTAAGAAAAAGGTAACTAAAGGATTGGAATGCCAGTCTGTGGATTAAATTTGACAGTGGGTAGGAATGTTAGCTTTTCATTGAACTTCCATAGCATTGAGATCTATGACAGATGTCTGTCCTTTTGTGTTAATTTTGGTTAATTGTGAATAAACTTTGGAAAGGTTTTGATGGTTCAAAGTTCCAAAATGCATTCAAAGTTTGTAGATAGAAAACTGAAGAGGCCCTTGAGGGTACTCGTGAGGTGTTTTGGCCAAAGAATGATACGAGAATAATTAAATAGTTGATGATGTAACTGAATATGTGGTGGGGGATGTGGGAGGCTATCAGATTATTGTCATGTGAGTGATATGCTAGGACATATAGTGAAAATCAGTTAGCAGCAAGGTTTCATTTGTTCCAAGAGCAACAGACTGTACTTCTATAAGGTATATATTTATCAGAACTCTGCTTTCTGTTGGGTCTTGAGAAAAGGACTTTCTATTATATGTTTCAAGAAGCTTTGTCCTTCTTAGCTGAAGTGTTTTAAGTGCAGGCAGGTATGGGAAAGAAAGTGGAAATGGCAGAAGGATTTTTGTTTGTGTATAACCTTTTCCTTTGACACACATCAGTGTTTTTAAACATGAGTTTTTCAGTGTGATGCTTTCTGTTAACGTATGGGGTATATTTCTGCAGAAAAATAAAGCACTTATTAACAAAAAGTGAGGCAACTTGTTCTGTGTGTCAGTAACAAAGGCGAAAAGAAGAGGAGAATTTTTCAATTTATAAGATTCTATTTCCTGCTTTTGCATTCGTTGGTAGTGTTCAATTGTATATTCTTTTAAGAATTTTCTGTAAAACTAAGAAACACATGGCTTTTACTTTTAGATTGCAATCTAGCTAGATTAATTGATTAACCACTAGAACTACTCCTAACAATTTTGGGTCTCCTTGGTGTCTGTGTCTTATATTCAGCAAGGGAAAAGGCGAGAGACTTTAATGTATTCAGCCTTTATTAGGTAGGACACCAAGTGTAAAGTATTGAAAAATTGATGAGTTTTGTGTTTCTGATAACTACAGATGTAGGAATGTCAAGCAAGTCTGGAAATCAGATCAGTGCAAGCTATTAGCCATTTGGTTCCTTGGTGGCAGGAAGTTCCTTGATGGACTTGAGGGATATAAAGTTTCTGAGTTGGATTTGAATCAATTTCTAAAATATAACCAACATTTAATTTTGGCATGGAAAACAAATCATCCTGTGCTTTGTGCAGGCAATTTAGAAATTAGTTTTTTTAAGACTATTATATCTGGTACTTAGAAAACTGCTTGACTGTACTAACACTAGATGGAATATCCCTTTGTTATTCAAATTACTGTAAATACAGAGTTTTTATTTTCCTGGATAATATAAATAAAACCTTGATTCTTTGTACGGATAAAGAATTGAATAAATTGAATATTTGTTAGTAATGCATCCTTTGTTTATGGGCTTCATATATACCTAATATGTGTTTTATGTTTTGTGGGGTTTTTTTGTTAAACAAATTTTTATTCTTTTAGAATGAGAGGCTTCAGGCATTGTTAGCTGATAATGAAAAGATGAATTTAGCAGATA
>VZTB01014846.1:4196-18369 GCA_013397245.1 Thryothorus ludovicianus | reverse complement strand
ACTTTTTGTTGATATGACCTAAACATTTGCTTTGGAAGCATTGTCACTCATTACTACTGATTGCAACTTCTGAGTGCATTGTTAATTTTCTGGAACATTTAATAAAGGAAACTACTTTTCAATTTCTATGTTAAGACTGTGATGATTGAGAAAGAATATTAATAAAGCGGTATTAAATTAAATCTTATGAGGTATTTTGGGGCTAACAGTTTACCAGATTGTAATAATGGCCATGTGTGTTCTTGATTTAAATATTTTTTATTTCTAATAACCCAGTTTTGTATCATGTGGAATAACTAAATATCTCATGTCTTTGTCTCCAGAACTTCTTCAGAAAACATGCCCCTAGTGAGACGGGCCCTCATGGGATCAGCGCAGAGGTGATGGACACATATGTTAAGAGCTGTGGTGAGTTGCAGTCTAGCAGCTGGGTAACTTCTTAGATGAAGCCTGAAGAGTCTGGTGGATGAGATATTAAGATATTTCAGTTTAGGTGGCTGCAAACAGGGCAGTGTGCATGTACCTGCTGTCAGAAATGTGGTGAAAAGAATTATTTTAGACCTGGTGTGTTGCACACAAATCTTCTCTTGGTGGTTCTTAAAGGAGAGTATGAGTTAAATACTCTTTTCTTTCTAGAAATATTCTTATCTCTGCCCTCTCTGTATTGTGAGTTGGAGTCTTCATAATGCAGGGACATGTAAAGCATTTATATAATGATAAATCATCTATATCAAAATTCTTACGAGTTTTGAAAACATTAGACGCCTTGGAGGCTGTGGTTACCTTTTTATGGAAAGTAAATGTGCTAGTGTAGTTCATTTTCAGTAAACTGACAGCTGTATTAAAATATCATATTTGTTGTCCATGAAACTAAAGAAACTTCATTTTAACAAAGGATTAAAAAAAAAAAAAAGAGCATTCAGGTGTTACTCCACAGTATCTTTCCCTTTGCCCTTCTCTTTCTGATGATTCAATCNTCACTGTTGATCTTGTGGATGCTGCTGACATGGATCTCCAGGCTCATATCAATGCATAATACTTGTTTACAGTGGCTTTAAAATACCTTCAGTTCAAAATGTGTATGTTCACTTTGCTCAAATATTTCATCTTCTTTTGAAGTACGTTTATCCCAATATTGAACTTATTTAGTCTTTAGGGTTAGGCATGTAAATGTATAGTGAGAAATTAAATTTCAACAGTACTGAATAACTTACAAAGTTTTAGTGCTTGAAACATTCTTGAAGAATAATCTTGATTGTTCTTCACCAGCACTACTCCTGCCCCAAGTCTCTGTGGTATATTTATTGCTAGTGAACTAGAGCTAAGATAATTAAATAGGCTGTTGTTAATTGTGTGGAACTTGTTGCTCTCCAGTAAAGGTACTCGTACTGATGTTTACTATTTACTTGTTACAGCTGGTTATTGTGTGATTACTTACATCCTTGGAGTTGGAGATAGACATCTGGATAATCTGTTGCTAACAAAAACAGGTAATTCTTTCTAGCAGTATAATTTTATAGCAACAGTTGTTTAATTTCTAATGTGTTGGTACTTTTTCCTTGCATTTTCCTTGTGAATATAACCCACTGAGTATTGCAAGACCAGATTATATTTTAAAATGTAAGTTGTATTGTCTCATTTAAGGTAATATTTGCTCCAGTGTGTAGTAAGAAGATGATTTCTTAACTGGAGGAAATGAAGGATTTGAAAATAAAGCTGCCTCAACTATTATAATTACTACTTTGGGGTAGAAGAAATTTCAGTTGTTTTCATTGAAAATTAGTTCATGTGTAGCTGCATATGCTTCATAAAGTTTTGACAAATAATATTTCTTATAGGGGAAAATACTTTTGAATCTTTGTTTGGCTTATTTTTACTTGCTTGCTTACTTTTGAACTACAGCTTCCCTAGGAGTTCTGATTGCTTGAATACCTTCATTACATAGTGGTGGAGAATTAAGAGTTGTGGTTAAGTGTTTATTATGAAGTGAAACGTTTATTGAATGAGAAACGTTTAAATAAAAAATGTTATTTGGAAAAAGAGATCCATCCACGTGGAAGGCTTGTTAGTTACAGGTAAGGCTGAAGCATATACTGCTTTTAACCATGATTGTCTGAAAGAGTAGAAAATTAATAATTGGCCTTGATTAGGGTAAAAGGTCTTGCTCTAAGCTCATGGGAGAACAACTAAAGCAAGTGTATTTTACTTTATCTGTTTGAAAATATGCAAACAGTCATTTAAAGATCTGTCTTGAGAGGTCTCATTTATCTGTGGTGGTGGGTATAAATCTTTCCATAGCAGTCTCTGCTTGCATGCTGAGAGTAGCAATAGCTCAATGTTTTGATTTGGGCTGAAGTGCATCTTAGATTTCTGTGTTAAGAAGTACAGCACTGTGCCTTTCCTGGAAGAATTTGGGAGTACAGCAGAGGGCAGTGCACATCCATCCTACATTCCAAATCTGAAAACCCATGGTCTGCTGTAAAAGTGAGAGCTTTTGTGAGTTACCAAGGGAAATCCTTACTTTCCACATGCTCCAAGTACAACAAAGAATTGCTACCAGGGCTTGTTTCTTGCTACTCAGAGCCCCTTAGTCTTAAGTCAGAAAAAGTTAATTTCATTCTTCTCTTGAAGAATGCATACTCTAAGTACCTCCTTCAGAATCATACGACTCTATATACATCCTTTTTTGATGACATTTATTTAATGAATTCAAGGTTTCCAGTGGGGTGAAGAATGTTGGGTACCAGCTGTGGGTTCACATCCTTCTTATATCATTTCCTTTTTTTGGCTCAACCTTTCAGTTTGGAGAATGTAGCCACATCTGTTAGACTCCTTCCAGCAGAATTGGTGCATCATCTTGTTACATACAGATGTCTATGCTTATAGTCAATACAGTATAATTTAAATATTAAGTTCTAGATACAGAAGTTCATAAAAACAAATTTTCTACACATTAGATTTATATTTTTTACATGAATTTCAGTTATCTAAAGAAATAATTTCTGATGTCTTTAATGACTCTTATGCCTATAG
Source organism: Thryothorus ludovicianus (assembly GCA_013397245.1). Lineage (NCBI taxonomy): Eukaryota > Metazoa > Chordata > Aves > Passeriformes > Certhiidae > Thryothorus > Thryothorus ludovicianus. The sequence continues at coordinate 15,336 of VZTB01014846.1, read as the reverse complement.
TTCTAGAAATAGAGTGGCTTTTTTATAATAGTAGTCTTGAACAAGACATCTTGATTTTCAGGTTTTTAAGTGCTGTATCTTTATACTTCAAGGATAGCTGTAGAAGTGTATTTGGAAAGAGACGTAGGGAACCTTCAGTCAAAATATCCTTATCTGTCAGTAATGTTAAAAATTACAAAAAGACTTGCATTAGATTCATAAATGTGTCTTGTCTGGTAACCCAGAGATCACATTATATACACAGTGTTGCATGACAGGAATATTTATTTTATCTGAAAACTTTGAACTTTTTACTTCTCATGGAGACAAAATGCATTTTCAATTGGTTTTATGTTTTAATACCTTGTTTCTAAATCTGTAGCAGATATTATTACTGTGATTTGTAGATAGCAATACACTGTTTTTCGGCTGTATGCCCAGCTTTAGGCAACATCAGTGCTTCCTTTTAGGATTACAGACTGATTTATATATTGAAGCTGGCATCTGATTTAAGAGCTAACATTCCTTTTGTGCCTTGGAAGGAAGATCTGTGTGGTTGTGATGCTGGATTCTGATATACCAGGTGTAGCATGTTCAGTTAACTTCCATGGAATATGCACTAGGCTAGTATATTGCAATTATCTTCCCCTGGGAACACTTTGTTCTGCTGTTCTTGCACTCTCTGATTTGATTGTAGAGTCAGGATCCAGGTACTAATAAAATATCCAGATATGGATGTTTTCATAATTGCAGAGCAGTCAGTACAGTCATAAGGAGAGTTAGAAAGTATTTCAGCTATCATAGACAACTGAAACCTCCTGTCCCATTAGAGGAATCTAATTTCAGCTTCCTTTATAGACAAGCAGAGGTTTCACAAAGGTTCAGGCTTTGTGTAGATATTGTAGAATATCCTAGACATTCAAATGGCTTTCATAATAGCTCTTCTTATAAATGTCTCTGACCAACTTTCTCTCACCCTAGTGATGGCCAGCTTAGCTTTCAGTAACCTCTGGCCACCTGCATGAAAATTCAAGTTACCAGGATGAGTTCCCAAAGTACAGGGTCCTTGACCTGAGCCATACACTTGAAATTGCTCTGGAGTAGGAGGGGAAATTGCATGTAGATGAAATTAGAGTAATAATATCTAAGAGCAGGTCAAAGACTGGGTGCTCAGAGCTTGAAAACCACATTTGCTTTTGGTGTCATGTGTGAAAAAAAAATCTACCCCAGAGCAGGTTTGAGATGGTAAAAATGGAAGACCTGCAGGATTCAAACATTCACTCTGTATCAGTACTTAGACAAGTACAATGTTAAATACACACACAGTTTTAAAAGATGTTTTTAAATGTTACTGGTCTTGATAGAAGGGCATTCTTAAAAGAAATTGAAAACAAAAAAGCATACTTTTATCCCTTAGATTTCTCTCTGGAATTCTATTTTCTGTGGTGCTTATTGCAAAGAGAACAAATCCTTTTAGCTTTTGATCTGCTAAAACACTTCCTCTTGTAGGCACCTTGAACAGCATTTGTCATCTAGTTATAAATATCAAACCTATTTTTTTCTTATAATATGCCTGAATGGAATGTATTTTGAGAATGGACAGCTTGGGGGAGGGAGGTGAGTTATAGTGCTTAAGACAGGCTGGGCTCTTACCAGTTACATGGGTGACAATATTAAACTTTACCTCCATCTGCTGCATACTGACTTCAAAACCTGTATCCTGAACACATCCTTAAAAATTCGCATTATATACATTGTTGTGTAGTCTTGGAAAAGTTATAAGAAGCTGCTGCTGAAAATTACTGCAATAAATTAGGTATTCTTATTTTTTCATCATGGCAACGGTCTGTTAGCAAAAGAGAAATTTGGATAGTAACATCAGAATTTACTGGAAAAGCCAGAAAAAACACTCTATTCATCCTGTCATTTTCATAAGAGGAGTTTTTATCCTATTGCTTCAAATTTAAAATAGGAATCCAGTTAAAATAATCACTAAATTGTACATATTTTATATGGGCCAAGTTAAAATAATAATGGTGCTTGAGGGTTATGCAGAAATAATGAAATTTTGGTTGATTGAGTTTTTTCTTTCTTCCTCAACAATGCAAACAGAGTAGTTTGAAATAATTTCCTTTTTTTCTGTTAAGAGACAATTGCCATCAGACTTGCTTTATTTCAATAATTGCATCTAATTTCCTCTGTCCTCTGCATTTTGTTTAAGGTTTTCAGAATACTGTCTGATTTTCAGTAATTTTTCCTAGAAAAATGAAACTATTTTTGTGCTGCTCTGTAGGAACTTTCTCCTGTATTAAAATCTAGGTACTAGCAGTGAAAGTGGTGGACAGATCTGCCTCTCCAGCTGCAGTCAGGTATTACTGGCTTTTGCAAGCACTATGTATCAATTTCTCTACAGTTTTCTTCTGTAGGTTCTCTACAGGTCCATGCTTTAGTTAATCAAAGATCACTCCCAGGGCTGGAAGGAACTCAGATGGACTTTGAAATCCCTGATGCCCTGACAGGTAGTCAGGGTAACTTCCATGTTTTGTGCCATATCCTTGAAGTCTTCAGTGGCCTGTCCTCTATCCCATATGCTAGAAAACCAGGTGTTGAGTGGAATAAAGTAGTCAAACTCACAGAATAAGAGAACTAAAAAAAAACCAAAAAAACAAAAAAACACCAAATCAAAAAAACCCAAACCCAAAAAACTCAAAACTACTCAAGAGTATCAGCTTTTAGATTTTGAATTAAATAATTTTATTATGTCCATGCTGCTAACTCATGGAAACTTACCATCTTCTTTCAGTCAGTAAATTGTGCCTTGTGTCTTGCTTTTTCTGCAGTAAAATAAACGGGGAAGGCAGGATGATTTCTAGTGCACTAGTTTTAAATATGAGGTGTGTTACACCTGTTGTCTTAAGTAACTTCTGGTTTTAGTTTAAATTGTGACTGAAGCAAACAAAAAAAGCCCTCACCTTCTATGATTTAGCACTCATTTGGGAACAGTAGTAAACCAAAGTACAGGTCCAGTTTTTTCTGTCATTTATAGGCATATCTAAAGATTAGAAGCCCTTTAAATTAAGACATAGTAAATCAGAAGAAGTTGGATTATAGTAAAACAGGATGGTCTAAGACACAAATGTATGTGCTATGACACTCACTGTACATTGAAGGAAGAACCTGAAATTGCTTTGTAAAGCATCGTACTTCGAAACCTTTAGAAAAAGTAGTGTTGCAACAAACTGGGAGGATAGGGGATTACTTTACATAAATATCATGATATGAGTATGAACTGTTAGAGGGAAGTCTGACAGAGAGACCATCCTGTAGAGAGACCATCCCTGGGGATACTCAGAAACTGTCTGGACATGGCCCTGGCTAAGGCACCTGGCTCTGGGCATCTCTGCTCAACCAGGGGGTTGGGCCAGATGTCCTGCAGAGGTCCCCTTATTCTTGCAATTGGAGTTACACTAAGTGAAAATTGTAACATTCATCAATATAATGAAAGTGGAATATCCAGTGTAACACCCTGATACAAAAGGCACTTGGGATGTTCACTTGAAATACTAGCAACCTTTTTATCTTGGTATTAAGAGATTTGAAATCACTAAGTTCATTAACTTGATAAATTTATTATTTATTAAAATAAATAAGAATATAAACTTCACCTATTTTTCACTTGTTCAGTTGTTAAGTCCTGGAGGGTAGCATGAGTCAGGTTCCACTGCAGAAATCTCCAGACCTTCAGTGTTCCCTCAGGCTGCTCCTGCTGTAGCAGCTTTGTGCAGGCACCAGGGAGAGCTTTTGTCCATGTTCTGTAACATGGTCTGCTGGTCTCACTGATCTTGCTGGGACTGAATTAAAATTAGTCAAGTTGGTGTTTAGTAGACAAGTTTGAGGGTTTTAATTATATTTATTTAAATGTGAGCTTATACGTACATTTTAAGTCAGCCTAAAAACCAGCTGAATTTTGAAGTACAGCTAGGAAACCTATAATATTAATGCAGGATGGCCTCATCTCACTGTGTGTCTGTCACTCAATTATTGAAATATTTCTGAATGTTTTAGATGTCTTTGTTACCAATATAAATTATTAATTATCATCTTTTATTCCTATCTCCAGAGCAAACTGAAAAAAAATAATATTTACTGCTACAAGAGTTACTGTTTTATTCAAAATGTTGTCTCTTGACTCTTCAAGGTGACAGGTTTGAATAAGTGAACAGAAAGCAGGTCCCCAAAACTTTTTAGTTAAACATTTTTTTTCTAGCTTAATAATGGAAGGGTTCTGTATGTGGTTGCTTCAAAAATTTGGTGTACAAAGTTGAGCTCTAAAAGAATCTCCTGTAATTTTTGTACCAGTCCAGAAAGAATGTATTGAAGGAAGGCTTTTTTTATAGCACAATTAGTTATGCAGGATGCTATGACTGTGGCATTTAACAGTCAGCAAATACTTTGCCTCTTGTTCAGGATACTTGTGATCTCTCTTTGAAATTGGACTGTCAGGAAATTTGTTTCTTGGATTGAAGAAGAATGCTTATGACTGATCTCAAAAAGCCTTTTCTATTGATACTACATTATTATTCAATGAAACAGTCAAAGACAGGTGATTAACTGAAAAATATGATTGCTCCATTTTTTTCCAAGAGCACCAAGAACTAATCTTATGAAATCTTAAAATGAATACAGATGCTGCAGGTTAAAATACCCCATACCAAATACAAGTCTGTAATGCTGCTCAGTTCCATAATTCTGAAACAAGACTCTATCTTCTGTGCTGTCTGTGTTTGTCTAGATAACAATCATGCTATAATTTTCTACCTTGTTTAAAAGATCTTCTATGTTGTATCTGCATGCATATCTGCAATCTCACCATCTTTTCTTAACATAGCTGTGGTATGGCTCAAGTCATTGCCTAAATTACACATTCCAAACTTAAAATACATTTCCACAATTCAGAGGCTTTTTTTTCTTAACATGGATGGTATTTAACTGAGTCAAGATTATTCCTAAAAAACAGGGCTACCTAAGAATTATGAACTGTTTTATTTCTATTAACAATTTTTTTTGTGTATTTATAAAATATTTATTCTTCAGTTAATCTACTATTTTAGGTTTTTACTCACAAACTGAAGTGTACCAAGGGAAGTGCAGTTGTTCATTTTGCCACCAACAACATCTCATGCACTGTTCAGTAATATTGGAAGGGAACACTGAATTTTCCCCAGTTAGTGTGTGAGCATTATGGTGAGCAGCACAGCAGGCTCGTGACAGGAAGGGGAATTGCCTTGTGCATGTGAAGGGAAGAGACATTTTCAAATTTTTGTCAAGTTCATGCTGCAAAAGTGTTCTAAATGCAGTCACTTGAACTGAGAAGGTGAAGTTAGTGATCAAGTGATGCAATTCATTTTAGTATTGAATAAAAGGGACAAACTTTTTAGTGGATTTGAAATCCTTTTCCAAATTTGAAGTTGTAGTGATGTTTCTACAGTGTAATTCAAAACCATTGATAATTTTTGACTCTACTTGAACAACTCACAAGACTTTTGAAACAGCATTGAACTCTTCTTTGGTGTTCAGTGGTTTTGAAAAGCTTTGTTTATAGGATTATTAGTCTTACTTTCTCTTTGTTATGTTAGTTGTATGTTAAATTTCATGCCACAGAAACTAAATGCAAAACACATTTCACTGCTTTAAGAATTAACATTTAAATTTGCTAAAAAATTATAAAGAAGGTGCAAAGAATTAGTACTATCTGTTATGTAAACTGTGCATTTAATTTAATATCTACTGAGCAGTTTCAGTAGATATTAATTGATGTTGGTTCAGTCTTTGTGAATATACTCCGCATGTTTAGAAATCAAAAAAAAAAGAAAAACTGCATTTAATTTAATATCTACTGAGCAGTTTCAGTAGATATTAATTGATGTTGGTTCAGTCTTTGTGAATATACTCCACGTTTAGAAATCAAAAAAGAAGGAAAACTGGTCTTGTTAATACTCTTAATGAATTTGAAATCAGTTTTGCTTCTTTAAAACCATCATTTCCAGTTAACAGCTGAAAAAAAAATCTATATATGTATTATATACTATTATAAACCTTAGAGAAAACCTTCTGGGAGCTACTTACTGCCTTCTTAATGATTCTATTTTTCTAAGTTTTGCACCAAGGACTTATATGCGGTGTTTGCCTTTCCTTCTTCTACAGGTAAACTGTTTCACATCGACTTTGGTTACATTTTGGGCCGGGACCCCAAGCCCCTTCCTCCTCCGATGAAGCTGAACAAGGAGATGGTGGAAGGCATGGGAGGCACCCAGAGCGAGCAGTACCAGGAGTTCCGTAAGCAGTGCTACACAGCCTTCCTCCACCTCCGCAGGTAACTGCACTGGCTTGGTGCCAAAGCTCATTACAGCCACTCCAAAGCAGGAGAGGAGAGGAGTAAATGAATTGCTGAAATGCCTCTGTTGAAAATTCAAAGCTTGTGTAAACGTGAACACAAGAATTGGTACGAAACCAAGGAAGGAAAACACTGCAGTGCTGGTGTAATGTGGAGGGTGAATGTAATTGTGGAAGTTAAAGCTCCCAATTTTGCTTGTTTAATAACTTAAATAGCTTCATTTCATAACTCAAATGGGATATTAAATTATATTTCTTTTGGGGTATGTTTTTGCCCTTAAGCTTCTTTTCCTCTGATTATTGATGATCAAGGAACTGTCATTTTAATTTAAGTCATTACTCATTTACTGCTTTATCCTCCTCCAGCTTAAATTAGTGATGATCAAATTCTTTGGCTTGAAGATGACACACACATATGCTCAGTTCAGTTCAGCTCTTGTGGGATAAAAATTAGCAACTTGTAGTGACAATCAAGCATGTTAGAAATTTCTTTAAATACCCAGAATTGCGGCAGCTAAAAACTCTTTAGACTCTGATGTCTATGAACCAACAGATCTTTCTTTTAAACTTGGAAGCAGCTTCATTCTTTTGGAGTGACTGTATCATCAACTTTCTGAGCCAAGTAGCTCATTTTTGTTCTGTTTGAACAGAGCACAGGTAAGCACTCCTGGTCCATTCAGGGATTTGATTTAGCATGTCTTCAATAAAGAGGAAATATTTTCATTTTAATATCAAAGATTACCTAATGGAAACCTTCAAATGTGTGTAAGAAATTGGTAGTGTAAAGTGTGAAAAGTATTGGGAATATGAAAAGCAGCCAGTGTTACGAAATAAAATGCTGCATGTAGTTCTTCAACTCATAAAAGGAGGAAGACTAAGGACTTGGTCTAGGACATTATTAATGGATTAAAAAGCCATTTATCAATTTGAAAACTCAGTGTTGTGTTATCAGCAAGCAATATTTGTGGTTTCAGAGAACAGTCCAACTTCTGAACTTTGCTTAAAGCTGTTTTGTAATGTTCTATTTCTTACTTGTCATATACTTGAGTTGTTTTTATTGTTTAAACTCAGCTGTTTGAGTGGAAAGGTCTGTTGTGTCAGTGAAAGATTATTCATCGCATTAATTTATGTAATGATTTTCTACAAAGATCATGATTAAATCTGTGTTATAGTGGTAATTTGGATATACAACTAAACTGTAAATCAAGATGGTTTCATTTTTAATGCCTGGAATTGTAATTGTAATTACAGCATCACCAATATTTGCTCACTTTATTGGAAAATATTTTTAAATGGTCTGGATAAATAGTCATAAGGCTTTCAACAACAATACTGCATGATAATGTATGAATTACTGTAGCTGTTACCTTAAGCAGCTAGAACTAAAAATAATTAAGATTACTTGTTAAAAAAGAATATTTGGATGTGGAACGCTTTAACAGTTCTGCTTATTGACAGAAGCCCACTCATAGACACATCTTCTGGCAAAGCAATGTGAAATCATAACCTCTGAATGCTAAGACAAAATGCAAACTCTGTCATCTCCATCAGATTTTGCTACATTTTAATGGGGAATAACCAGTTCTCTACATATTTCAAGTACCATATCTTGGTGTATCAGGATTCCTGGTGGAATGGATGTTGCATGGTGAAAAGAATGTAAGGAATTTTAAAATTACAAGTGAAAGAATAGTTTTTTCAGTTGCTTCTGGTTGTAAGCAGTTCAGCGTATGATGATTATTGTATGTTCTTTAGCTTGGGGGATTTTCTTGAGGAGTAGGAGTAAGGAGATGCTTTCTACAGTAATCAGTTGTGTGTGTCTGTCAGCAGTGGTCTAGTGAAGGAGCAGCTGCTGCATTCTGAATGTGTCGTTGGGCAAATTGTGTCTGTCAGCAGGACTTGCATCTTCACTTGGGCTGTAGCAGCCTTTTATGCTTTCGTTATACATGTTGAGCCTGTTTAAAGATGTTTAAATCCTGCTACATGTCAACGTTTCCTTTCCACCAACAATTTCCTGCTTACACATCTTCAGCAGGTTCCAAAGTATCACAGAATGGATCATTTGTCCCACCTCCCTGCTCAAGGAGGGTCATCCCAGAGCATATGGCACAGGGTTATATTCAGAGTGTTCCAGAATATCTCCACTGAGGGAGACTTCACCCTCTTTGGGCAATCTGTGGCAGTCAGATCACTTCAGAATTTTTTTCCAGAGCGAGGTTGTAGATAGTTTTGTTCCTTCCAAGTAAGGGTTTCCCCTGCATTAGTCCTGTGAGAAGCTTTCTTTTCAGTTTGAGTTAGTGGGCCTAAGTAAGGGCAAAGGAGTAGGAGGTAAGTGGAGTAGGGACAGAAGCTGTAGTTTGGGCTGAGAATTTTTTCTCTATGTAGATGGGGCTGTCCACCTGGCTGGAGCAGTTTTTCCCCAGTCTGTTCTCAGGTTAGTGTCTGAGGATGCTGTCCAGATCTGGATGGAAACACTCTGCACAAGTGGAAAGCTCTGTTGGCCCTTGGGAAGTGCTGCTCCTTTGGAAAGGTTGTAGCTAGGCAGTGTAGGATCTGTATAGTGTCCTAAAAGCTGGGATTAGATGGTGAAGAGAGAAGAGCAGAAGTGAAGCTGGGTCGGATAAGGTCCATATTCACTGTGTTTGGACTGTCAGGAAATAGTTTTGGAAGAAAAAGGATCATAATTTATTTTAGCTAACTGCGACATGACAGTGATTAGGGAGTATTCATGCTCTTGAGAAGAGAATTGAGTCATAGGGGATCCCATGTTTTACTGAAAGGAAAGTAGTATCCTTAAGGAATTTTAAACTTAGGAATTTTGAGTTAGATCACGTAAGCAGGGCCTTAGTTTGGGACTGCAGGTAACTATATACCTTCCTGTCCTTGTCTTTTTACTGAATGTTTGTAGCTCCAAATTTGGTAGAGTACTGCAAAGTCAATGCCCTAAATATTTGATTGGTTTAGGACATCTGTATGCAAAGGGTCTGGTAAATATTGAAAAAATAAATAAAGGAATGCTTAGGATCAAGCAGGTATTTGAGATATTAACTACTTGAAAACAAAGTTGCTGTTCTCAGAAAACATAGCAATGAGAATTTGACCTTTTGTCTGATGGGGGTTTCTTTCTTGATATATGAGACATTTTCTATGTAGAAGTAGTTTTTTTCTTGAATTTCTTCAACAGTACTTCATGTTCAAACAGGAACTTGAAGGTTACTCAGCCTTCAGTGCGGCTGAGTCCTCATTTATTTTGTGAGTTAATTTGTACTGAGTTTAAAGAAAGCAAAGAATGATGTGATGTTTACTTACTTCATTAAACCTCCTTAAAACTGGGAAAACCTGGCTCAGAGTTGGTTCTGGCTGTGGATGTATGTCAGCCATTCCAGAGGCCTTTGTAACTTAGACGTCAAAGATGAGTGATATCCCTTGCTTGACAAAGGTGGTTTTTTACAAGTCAGGCTCCTAACTCAGGTGATTCAGCAAAATATCTCCTCTTAGATGAGTTTGGGCTGTCAGTTCCCCAGCTGTAAACCTCATGGCATATTTTCCAAAGATGTTGCCTGAAAGAAGGATGACAGTTGATTACTGAGTTATAGAAATATTGAGGTGAGGGGCAGCAGACTGACCTGCAGATAGTGTAGTGAGCAATTCTTCCTTAATTTTTAGGATTTTTTCCATACCTGCCCCTCAAACTACCTTTCCTTGATTTTATTTTTCTTCCAAATGAGTTTCTTCAGATGATCTTATTCTTCAAGAATCAGAAGACTTCATTGTATGGAACAGAACCATCTCTTAGCTGGCATCTAACAATGATGCCTAGATCTTTAAAATCTTTTTTCACGAGCCTCCATCACATAAATGTCTACAATAACCTGTAGTGCTTATAGGCTCTTATTCTCTATGTGGTTGAAGAGAAAAAGGGACTCTGAGACTTTGGATTATGTGTCCTTTTGAAGGGAAAACTACTGACAGAAGGTAGCAAGATACTTGAGAGCATGTACCTTTAACATTTAAGCATATTTAAAAGGAAATTTGCTAGTTTCAGGCAAGTGGAAGAAAAATTCATAAAAATCTGTGGTGTCTGTTCCTAGCAGCAGAGCAACCTGACTGCCAGATTTCTTAGCCAGACCTGAAAGAAAATGGTAGTTAACCTTTCTTCTTTTCTTTTAACTTGTTTTAAAAGTAATTTTCCTGACTCAAACCCCTTGCCCTTGAAGAACTGAAACTTGCGAAAGAAATAAGACACTGAAGACTTCTAGCCAAACAGTTGATTTTAATGCTTTTCTTATAATGTCTCAAAACTTAACATTGGAATGTGTTAGGTAGTGTTATTTCCAGATAATAATAAAGTGTCAAAAGTTTTTGTTGGAATTAAGTTTTTCTGGAGAGATGTCTTTTTGAGCAATATTTACATAGTAAAATACAGGTATAAAGCACACCTTTTGTTTAGTTCAAGTACTTTGTACTCCTTGCAATTGTCAGCTGATATATGTTCAGCAGCTTCCTAAAAAATAAGTTTTGCTGCTAAGAATTCATTTCCTGTCATCTCTGAAGCTCCTGGTTCTCTTAGCAAAACAATATTTCAAATGGTGAAATCAGTACCATTTCGTGTCTTAAAGGGAAATAGATCTTTTTGCAGAGGGAGGGGAGTTTCAGTTTCTGTTGAACAGCTTGAAAATTATCCTTTGAAAAAGAAACTGACACCTAATTTTCTGCAAGGGCAAAATAGTATTATTTTACAAAAATAGCCATAAGTGCTTCCAACAGC
>VZTB01014845.1:1527753-1597211 GCA_013397245.1 Thryothorus ludovicianus | reverse complement strand
CAACTTGGTGTTATCTGCAAACTGAGGCTGACCTCAATCCCCTCATCCAAACCACCAGTCAAGATTTTAAACAGAATCAGCCCCAGTTCTGATCCCTGGAAAAGACCACTTGTGGCCAACTGGATCTAATTCCATTCACCATCACTCTGGGATTTGCCAGACAGTTTTTCACCCAGCAGCAACTGTCAAAGCAGATAATATGGCAAAAGAATTCGATGTTCATAACACTTCCATTTTCTATTATTAACTTGATCTTTTGAGGTTCAGATCAAATCAAACCTATAAATGGCAGTCCTGACATGATTAAAACAGTCATGGAAAGATTAAGGGCTTAATTGTCTTACAATTCAGCACAAGATTTAGGGGGAAAGTGTCACATATGAAAGATGGAAATTAGGAGATAGATGGAGTAAGGGTTAAGCTGAGCTTTTAATCAATGTATCAGGCCCCAAAGACAAGGACTTGGCACAGACATGAACGAGACAGAGAAGCTTTCTGAGAAGACAAGATCTAGAAGAACCCTCCATAACCACCTTCCTATTAACACTTATCTTTTTTATCTGATTCTACATCTGCAGTATTAAGGAAACAATTACTTATCTACCTTTGCAATGCATTATTACCAAATTACCACATGCAAACCACCACACAACCTTCAGGGAGAAGATAGCAACAAAACATCTCCAAAATACAAGCAACAGGCAAAATAAAAGAAGAGGTTTTAGCATTTTTAATGTATTGACTAGCTGGGAATGATCTCATGGGTGTCTGATGGCAGATGAAATAGCTGCTCCAATTCATTGCTGTAAGTGTCAGCACTGAACCCAAGCAGAGCAGAAAATGTGACACCTTTCAGCCAAACTTAATGGGAATACAAATGAGTTGAAAAAGAATTGCAATCAAACAACTGAAATGTTGAGGTGCTTAGAAGAAATTACTTATTGTGATAACAAAATAAGTGTTATATGAACCAATAAGTCACCAAAGCTGTCACTGCTTAGGAGATAATTTAAAAATACAGAGCTTTGCAGTTGTTTGGAAGTATGTAATGGATTTTTGTTTTAAGACACATGACAGCCACTGTTTTGTGTAGACTCAGAAATTTTACATTTGCTTTTGACTCATTATCCTAAATAAATCAAAAATCTCATGCTGTTTACTTATCTAATGAGGACAATAGTGCATGTAAAAGACCAGATTGCACTTCAACAAATCAGCAATTGTTTTCTCTCTTCCAGTTTGAGTAAAAGTTTTCTTCTGAATTATGTCAAATCATAACACAATTATGTTAAATCATAAACAACATACATGAAAATCAAATAATTTTTTCCCCTCTGCAGAAGACCTTGGCACAGAGAAATTTCTTCAAAACAAGGGGAGATACAACAAGCAATAAAAGTAGAACATACATGAAATTAGTCATGTCTAACCCCTCATCCTTATCACAGATCCAACTAGAATATAATCATTCCTGACTCAACTTCACCAAAATTTTATCCTAAAAAAATCCTTCAGCACTTAGACTTCTTACTTAGGGAACCTGTTCCAATGATGAGCCAACAACTTCACCCCAGGTTGCCCAATTCAAACACTTGAAAGTCTTGTGTCAGGCTTTAAGATGACTTTCATTGAGTTTTTGTATTTTCTAACATAGTTTTTGAACCTTGAAAGTTTATACTGAGAACCCAGCCTCTCTGAAATATGATTTTTTTTTTCCCCAGAAATTGAAGCAAAAAGAAATACTTCTTCCAAGTGTTGACAGTATTCATTTAATTTCTTGCAATCAAGGCAGAGAGAATAACAGTCCATCGTCCTTTAACCTCCCAGGGCTCAAAAACTCCCAGAAATGCTGCCCTTTGCATGGCATTCATCTGAGGCCAAGGGAGGAGCCTCTGGGTGCCCTGTGCCCCCCATGGCCCCAGCCCTTGTTATCATCATCCCTTGGCTCCAAGGGACCACGCTGCAGCTCTTCTGCCTCCCCACTGTCCTGTCACTCCCTCTAAGCAAACTGATCCAGAAAGTATTTGTCTGGTCCTTTGCTCCATCTGCTGCTCAAACATTAAATGTGAAAGAAGGCAGAGCCCCTAGGCTACAGCAGAAATGCTGTTTAGGGTATGATGCTGCTGTAATTCACTTGCTTTATCAATTTGAAATAGAAGCAAGAAGCTTAGCAGGGTATTGCAGGTACTGGAGATTTAGCTTCACTTGCATTTGGACAAAAAAAAGGAAAAAAGAGAAAAAATTTTTTAAATTCCCATTTATCACCTCCCAGTTTTCCAGAAATTCTTTTTTCTATGCTAGATTACATGTTATAGACTTACATTTATAGGGATATTTTTCCCTCTATTTGACATACTTTTTTTCTTCATTAATTCAAGAAATGAAATGGGAGCAAAAGAGGACACAAGAGACTTGCCTTTTCCTTTATAGAATACAACCACAGCACTCACTTATTACTGGACTTTTGGTTGAAGGTTGTTTGTGCAAGTCAATTTTATTTTTCCTAAGAAAGTCTTTGAGACATCATTTTGGTATTTGGAGAAAGAAGGAGCACTGTGAATTTGCCACCTTTTTGTTTAACATGGTCCCAAAACACAGATTGATTTTAGCACTTTGGGCACATGAATTTTAGTGGGTTTGAACACATACTTCTTCTGGATGAAAGGCATTAAAAGTTTACTCACGGTATCATTCATCACTGGCCTGATCCAACTTACACTGAAATCTGTGGGCACTTCTCCACAAAACTGGACCCATGCACCAAACTATTCTCCTCTGACCAGGCTAGAAATAACAGAGGTCTTGTATGAAGTTAGATATAAATGGATACCAGACAATAAAGCACTGTAATAAATAATATCAAGAGAAGAAAAGGGGGATTCAAGTCAAGCTCTAGATTTATAAACTATAGAGGTAAAAGATCCAGCAGCTGCGAAGAAACAAATGGGTATGATTGACTGCTTTGTTCTGTTTGAAGATAAACTTTGCAATTGCAGCTCCAGTTAATAATCATGCAGGAATCCTTCGCTGTAAGCACAAAGAGAACAACAAAACAGCAAAACAAAGTTACAATGGAAGATGGAAGTTGATGCAGCGGGGTTTTGCCTTCGTTTGGCAGGACTGTCAAAGTGGCATAACAACTCAGAAAATAAAGAACACATCATGAAAATTATCTCAGAATAAGCAAGAAGAGGAAAACCATGGGTTTGCTACCAGCCTCTCTCACTACTAATTGCTGATTTTGATAGCTTTGTGCTCTTTAGCTGGCAACACACAGGAAGGGGAGGGGGGAAAATGTTTTATTCAGTGCTCAATAAATGCGCTGTAGCTTCGTAGTGACATGGCACTCAGGACAAAAGCTCTTCACTGTGCCATCAAGCAGCTGAACTTCCAGTCCTGCCTCGTCTGAAAAAAACAAGTGAGATGTCCCTTCTTCCAGTCAAATGACACATTAGCTGCTGTCACTGCTGTCAAGCCCGAGTTATAATGATAGCATTCCTGCTCATACAGCCTGCAGGCAAACCAACTCACTTCAGAGAGGGAAGCTGCCAGGAAGGTGCAGTCACCACCTCATCTGCCTAGGGAGAGGAATAATGTGTTTTGCAAGAGATATTTCCCAAAGAGCAGTGATCCTTGCAAACTGTCCTGAGAAACACCCGTGCCTTTCTGACCAGCCTCCTTTTCACTCTGCAGATACAATAACTCAACCTTCACATCCACAGCTGATAACAGTATTTTTCCTCATCAAACTGAGGCTCTTTCTGTCATACTCATCCTCGTGGTGCTGTGTTTGGACACAGGTTTTGTGTGAGCTTTCTGACCTCCCCATGCTGCAGCCCAGCTCTGATCATACAGCTGAAACATGTGAGAGCTGCAATGTAGAAATTAGCACATGGCACAAAACAGTGACCTTTCAACCCAAATAGAGGCAGGGTTATGTCCGATAGGATTATTGTCCTGCCATGCATCCATCCTTGTGAATAGTTTAAAGAGAGATCACTTTAAATTTACACCTGCTTGCCAACACTCAAAATTTCCCCCAGCATTTCCAATCCTGCCAGACCATCTGAACTCCTGTTAATAGGCTTCAATTCCTCTCCCCACTGCCAGGCAATGCACTCACATTGTTTGTTTGCTGGCAGACTGGAGCTTGCCCTGGGGTTTCTGTGCCCCCAGCAAACAGCTGTCCAGATTCTGTCCCACACCCCTGAGCCAGTGGGTGTGGAACGGGCAGGGACCAGCCTCACATCTCAGCATCACACTGAGCTGCTGCAGCTCCTCGTCAGAGCATCTGTCCCACCAAAGCTCATTAGAGGGAAAAAAGCAAGGAGTGTTGGGGAAGGATCTTGTCATCGTTAATAATGTCAGACTCCTTTTCTGCCTTGTCTTTTCATGTTAAAATTTTCAGAAGTACATGGAGGAGCCACACTTGACAGGTCCTAGAGTACCTTTGACACCCTGATCAAACTTGGCACCTACTACTTCATGTCTGGAGTAAATGATCTTTGGAGCCCATGTGCGTGTCATGTATTAGCATATATAGCTTTTTTAATATCTATTTGATATGTATTATTCTGTTTAGCTGCATATGGATACACAGCTACCTATTCCTTGGCCTGTTCTGATATCCAAAGGGATTCTCAGGCAAATTCCCACTAGGCTGGCCTCAAGGATTATATTTTTCTCAACCATACAGGGTCACAGCAGTTACTCTGAACAGCTCATCAGTCTATCAAAGAAGTAGGTGACTCGTGCTAGCCACCCACACAAACTATTTTCCTTTTCCCCTTCTGACAAATAAATTATTGAACATATAACACAGAAATTTTCCTCTAAATTCATTAACAGTTCATCTGCACACTACAGCAAGCTGTTATATTTGGATGCCTTTCTGTCATAAGCCTCAGGCTGACTTCTCTCTCTTTAAAATAGTTTCCCAGTGGATACCCACATGGTTACGGTGGTGTACAATCTCCCAAACACAGCTCCCTGTGTTTTATCCCCAGCTTACATCTCCAGTGTAGCATGAGAAGTAGGCTCCTACCTTTGAGATTTTTAGCCAGACTCCCTGTGAGCTACAGTTTCAAATTACACCTGTCTGGCCCCACAACCTCAGAGTGCAGCAGTGTGGTGACTGAAGCATGCACTGCCCCAGCTGCAAACACCTGGCTGGAACCTGCCTGCACCAGCCTGCAGCAGTCTCTGATGGAGCACATTAAGGGAGTTCTACAACAAAAACACTGCCAGCAAACCCTGCCCCACGGGTGTTAGCAATTCTAGCAGGTGCCACAGGTAGCCCCAGGTATAACAACCTCTTTTCTCTCTCTAGGATTCCTGTACTCACCCTGGCAAGCTGCTGTGCCTCCCACTGCATGCTATAAACAGACTTTCCATCTATCATGCAGAAGATAAAAGAGAAGTTTTGTTGTCAATCTCCCATTGTTTTTGCTGCAGATGTAAGAAAAGGTGGCCTGGTTTATTTAATGAGCACATCCAGCAGTGTCAGAAGGCATCAGCCCTGCAGTCCCTGTCTCTACAACAGCCTAGGACAGTGGGGCATTGGAGAAGGTGCCTGCTCCCACAGACCCTGGAAGAGCTGTAACTACTGATTTTCTGGCACATTCAGTGACCCAAGCTAGACAAAGTTTCACTAAGTTACTCCAGAATATGCATTCTCTCAGCTTTGTCACTGGAGCTATCAAAACCTGCTGCACAGTGTTTTCCCTTGGTCCAATTATTAATCCACAAGGAACTCATCTGAAATTTTCTCCCAGACCCAAAACAGCACCTAGCACAGTAGCTAGATTTAATCCAAAACCCAAGAACTTCCTGTGGCATAACTCGGGGGCGGGCAGCCCTTGCTGCCTCCCACACACTCCTCCTCCAGCTGCCTCACTTTTGCTTGTTCTTTAACTACCAAGAATCCCTAATATCTGATTCTAGCTGTCCAAAGCCTCACACAGAGAGGAATCATCTCCCCCATCTTGCTTATATTACAAAACAAATTAGAGATATTGAAGTGAAGTGTGTTAATCCTGTAATTATCATGGTTATAATGAGGCAGTTTAATGATCTTGCTAATTGTCTGTTCAGCAAGACTGGATTGGAAAACATTCCTTACCCCATCCACCCTTTTAATTCTGCTTAGATCAGATGTTTCCTGTAAGTGAAGAGTTGCAGCTATGTGTACCACTACCCCCATCACCAAATTAATGTTTAAAAATTGCTGCAGGTCTAACCAAAGGCCAAGTCTATTGTAAGCATTGTCTATGTGGCCACAGTCAGTAGTTATTAGCTATATATTAATTCATACAGGATTGCCAGAGGAAGCAAAAAGAGAAATAAAACATCTCTGTGAGGACTAAAATTTTGCTTTGCTTGTTTAAAGGTCTTAAAATTATCAGCTGAAATAAACTGCTTGAAAGTTTATTTCAGCTGATAATTTATTCTGCCTAATCAACTGTTTTCCTGTTTATTCTGCTGCAAAAACCCACCCTCAGCCTGTGGCTGAATACAGGTGCTGTCCCAGAAATCACCAGCAATGCCCCAGGAAACTTCATTCTCCAACTCTTGCACACCTTGGGAGCAACTCAGGAACCCCCTACGTGGGTTGTCAAAGACTCATTAAAAATTATCTTCACTAAAGAAAACAACCAAGAATGGGTACAGAAATAAGTGTTCACTACTGCAAAAAAACACATGCTTCCAGCACATCAGCTTCTCTGCAGGAGTTGTCATGCATATGCTAATCCTGGAGTAAACTGCAAGTAATGCCAAGCAATGAAGCAGTAATTTACCCCATGTTTACTGTAAGCAGCTGATACAGCCGTGCTTTCCCTGCCACGGCTTGTTCAAAACCCCACATCTCATCCTTCCAGCTCTCTCAGCTGTAAAAAAGGAGAACCAAGTGTTCCTGTAAAACGTAAAATTTACCAAGCATCTCAATACAGAATTCCCATTTTGAGGCTTACACCTGTTTCCCCAGGAAATTATTGCTGGGGAATTGAAAAAGAATGAAGAGTCTGTCCATTTAGCCGAGCACACACCTCTGAGCTACAGGGGTAACTGGAGAACTTCTTCCAAATACCAACCTTCTCTCTAAGATCCCTACCTCACCTGTTGCTACAAAACAAAGGTAACTTGTCATCAAGCCTGGTAATAACAGTACTGTGAGCAGCCACCCAAAACCCAGAGGTCAGATTTAAACTGATATTTAACCAGCAAAAGTCCACCAGTCAGAAAATACAGTGATTTCCTAGCAGCTGGGGACCCAGCCCCTGCACCCAGCTGGATTTGCACCATGCTGGAAAAACCCCAACACACACAGGCCAAGCTGCCCAGCACAGCAGAGAACAGACAAAACCAGCCCTCTCTCTGCAAGCCAGATCTTAATGCTCAGCACCTACCGGATTTTGTTTCTAGTACATTTGACACGCTATAGAAATAATGAATAGTAATTTGAATTAATCATTGCAAGTTCCATTGAAATTAACAGCAGTGGTTAGCATGCCAATTATTTATGTGCGCAGAAGTGACGTATGGGATCAGCCCAAAGATTTAACTAACCCACTGTCCTGTTTCCAACAACTGCCAGCAGCAAATGCCTGGAAATACATTTGCAAGGGTAAGACAGGCATCAAGCAAAGCTTTCCCTGAACATTCTTTGAACCTCCAAAGGCTCACAGCTGAGAAATTTCCTGAGCCAAAGACTCCTGCCAGGGCTGTGCATCTGACACCCAGCAGCCCCCACAAACTCCTTTTGCCCTGCAGAACATCTCTGCCTGTGCCTCAAAGGCCAGGCCCCAGAGGGCACGGACAAATTCTGCATGTAGCACTATTTCTTTACTTATTTGAGACACAATTCTCTCAGCATCACTGCACGAGCTCAAGGATTATAGCAGTAGAGCACTCCTTTAGCCAAGTGCTGAGTGTCATTTTTCTGAGAAAAGGACTCACAAGTGAGACAACAGCAGGTAATGCAGGTACTACAGTCTAATGATTTCCCATAGCTTAAAAAATACTGTCACTGCAGCATTTGGCCATGACAACCAAAGGATGCAATCAGGAGAAGGTTTGTAGATAAACATTAGATTTCATTAAAACCAACCAGCAGAGATTAAAAACAAAGACAAGAGAAGGTTATTAAGACCCAAGTCCTCAGTTCAATCAGCTCTGCTATTGAACTGCATCACCTGCCTTGGCTGGGCAGTGCTCAGTGCAAGAGCATCAGGGAGCAGGTCACCTTAGTGCCATTACCCCTGCTCCCCACCCTGCAGCAGCCACAGAAAGGATGGGCCTCACATGCCAAGCAAGACCTGGGAATTAAAGTTCATTTACCAGCAATGGAAAAAATATTCCCTTGTCAGGAAAAGGAGGGGTCAAGTGACAGTGGAATCTATTAAATGAGTCTATTTCTCACCACTCTTCAGAAAATAGAGTGGAAACAGCAGAGTGATGGCATTAGGTGGAATCACCAGCGAGATGAGAATCCAGCACCAGGGAGATGGGTAAAAAACACAGGGGGATGTGGCTACACTCATTTCCCTCAGACCTACACAAACACTTTTATTCTGTGCTTCACATTCCTGATAGCACAGACATAGCCATCCACAAGGGGTTGAGCTGCAGGGTACTCAAGTCAAAGAAAAGTTATTGAGTAACTTCAGACAGGTTTTGGTGTAAGCTCCAAAAGTCCTTCCAACTCAGCCGGACAGTAGCTGTGTGCAAGTCAGATGTTGCACCTGAAGAAGGTAGCCTAGTGTGAAATTTTAAATAAGATACATAATGGTTTTCAGACACTTGTTACAGCAAGAAAACCACTGGACATGATGGAGAGCCTGGCTTGGTTTTTGCCTTTTGGTTTTGTTTTGAAAGAATTTTGCATAACACCACTTCAAAACAAGCTGCCAAATATGAAGTGGCAGAGTCAATATTGCATTTTAAATAAAACACTCATTTGTTTCTCATTGTGCCTTCAAAATTACAAGCTTCTTGATTACAAACACCTTTCTCAGAAAACCTAAGATTAAGAGGTATGGTGCTGGCAGCCTGGATTGTTACCAGCTTTGTATGATCCTCAGCAATACAGCCACAATGCAGAGGAATTTGGACACCAGAGATATTTGGGGCCAAATATAGAGAAATTGCTCATTATTCCTGAGCTATAACATGGCTCAAAACCACCCTTCTATCCATTTACCCCTCTCCATTAACCATTCCCCAATTTATTGGTCCACCTCCAATATGAACAACTGGTGAAAATTCAGGGTAAAAACTCTGCAAAGATGAATTCAAGTCAGAACCAATATTTATTCCAAGATTGTTCCTCAGTCCATTCCATCTACTCCCCAGCTCTCCACAGTAAATCACCTGGGCTCCCCACGTGCTGCAGCACATCAGATCTCAGCAACACAGCTCAGAATACACAGCTGTGTTTATGTGAAAGAGAAACTAATAAATGAAAAATTATGAGTGGAAATTGAATCTGCTAGACAAATGCTCAGCAACAGATTAACATACGCTGCATTTGCAAAAAAAATAATACTTGAACTCCAGCTTATATTAAATATTGAGTTCACTGAATTTTCCTCAGTGTTCTGCATGTCCTGATATATTGTAAGCAAGCATATTTCATTAGTTGCATATATCCATATCTCTCTAATAACTTTCAAGCTCCTGGACTCCTGTCATTTGGACTTATATTTGAAGAGTCACTTGAGACCCATAAAAGAAGGGGAAAAAAAAAAACTAAAAGCAATGTGCTTTCACTGCTTTTGTCAGTGGAAACTTTCTTTCAAGCTGTATAACTGAAAAGCAATGCAGTAGCACAAAATATTACATGACATGAGGAATATTTCAGTGACAGCCTCACAGCCCACAAACCAAAACATAATGCATTGTTTGTCACAGATAATTGCAGGCTTTCCATCCCATTTTAATCTTTTTGTTAGCTTTTAAACAAACTCTCTATCCCAATTTTAGAGACAGGAATAAGAAAAAACACTTGCATTCTCCTCTGAAGTACGTTCATTATTTAGGGTAACAGAGAGAATAAACTGGATCTTCTGCAGAATATACTACCCTGCTCATGCTAGCTACCTTTTGTGTGATAAGATACAGGCCAATGAACCCCCTCAACACATTTCCTTTATTTTATTTTTAGGAAGCTGTAACTAAGCTGTAAGCTTCTCTGTTCCTATTCTTTGGCTTTGAATTCATTTTCTGCCTTATTTTAATATTCCCTAAATTAAAAAAAATAATAATAATAATCCCACCAAAGTCAACCCTTTTTCATGCAGATGAGGATGCCAGGAAATAATTCAGTAGAAGACTTATCCCTGAGAACAGGAACACATTTAAAAAGTCATATCTCCATTTTTAATCATTTTTACAGTCACAGAGAGCATTTTCTAGTGAGATATTTTTCCTCCTGCCTGGACTGCTCTGAAGAGCAGCCACAGTCTATGTAACACCTATGGTGCTGAAAAAGCCACAAAAGGTAAAACAATGTAATTCTGAGACCAGTTTTAATTCAGCATGGTTCATCCAAAGCCATTCTAGGGAGAAAAATCCAAAACAACTTAGTGATCCAAAGATAAAGAGAACTTGAGCCCACCCCTATGGCTTCATGGACAGCAATGCTGATGACTGTTCTCATTTTCTTTACACATCTATCCATGCCCTGAGTATTTGCACCTATGACTGACACAACTCATCTCATGGAAGTCAGCAGAACTCCAAATGTTCACCCAGCACTGCTGAATTAAAGCTCACTGCCATCACTCATTGATGTCAGCTTCTCTCCTCAGGCGACCCAATTTGAACTCTATACCCATATTTAACAAAAACCCAGCTCCCCTCCAATGAGATGTCACTGTGCTGTGTTAGTCATATCCTGCAAGGACAAGGGCCAACTAACACAGAAGAGCCTGTGCCAAGTCAGCTCAGCTTGCTGACACCACTCAGGTGCTGCTCAGAGCAGGCGCCTCCTCTAACAAGATTTGCAACGCATTTTTTAAAGAATACTTGGTTAAATTAGTATCTGCAAACTGCAGTGCCACACATGCATAATGCAGTGTGGCAGCTCTGAAGATTTAGTAAGGCTGTACAGAAAAGCATCCATAGTCATAAATGAAAAATACATGTTTTCAAAATACAAACTTTATGTCTCAAGACACCTCTTACTTGCTCAGAGAATGAATGGAAAAGTAGCAGAAATCAGAATAGGTGTTCTCATCAGGCTGTTCATAATTTACTACTCTATTCTGCACTGTCAGGCAACCAGACCTCTCTGTCTGGGCCAAAACTATTTCTGTCTCAAATTCAGTCAGTGAGAGAGAGCCAAGCAGACAGCAAAACCTGGAACCAATATCTTACCTTGGTCAAAGTGTAAGGATGTTTGAAGGACAGCTCAGAAGGCAATAGAGGACATTGCCTCAGTCACTGATGTGACACCAAGGATAGCGCAAGGTCTAAAGGACTGTAGTGCAGTCTTGGCCTCTAAAAACACTGCATAACGAGGATTGAACTCACACCCTTGTGCTTCAAAGGCAAGAAACTCCTGCTGCTGAAATGGAGAAAGGACAGTCTTGCAGTTCTTAGTAATACCTGATGTAGCAAATTTTTCAAAAAGACAGAAAAGCAAACAAAAGAGCAATGCAAGAACACAGCAGGGTTTGAAGGCAGAGGTTAATAGATTTCGATATTAATAAAGTTAAGGTAGAGCTTGCTATTACAGACTATTACCTTCAAGTTGCTTCTGTTCATATTTTTACTAATTTGGGTATTTTTACACATTTTCTGTGCAGAAAAAAAAAGAGAAATTGATTTTAGATTTCTGAACTACACTTTGTCCTACTTCATTATTTCCACAGAGCTCCAGAGTGAAGCTGTCTGCTCAAAACACCAAATAGGCATTTTGGCAATGAAGACCAACAGAAGGGCAGAAGCAGGAACCCTGCCTTGGTAGCTAACAGACATTATGTGCTTCTAACTTGCATCCTGCTGCCCAGGAGCTCCAGGGAACAGCTCTGCCATCAGTGGCACCACAAACACTGACCCTGCCCACAGCCCTATCCCTGAGGCTCCCTCTCTGCATCACACAGGTGAATATTGCTCCCTCACACCAACTCTCTCATCCAGCTGACAACTTCCAAAAGAGAAGCATTTGAATAATCAACCAGCCATTTACACAGCTGAAATAGCAGCAAGTCATCACCAGGGTCATAATCAACTGTTCCAAGATTTTTTTGTGATAAATTGTTTGCAAACATTTCTACTGGCTCTAGCAGTATGAGGTTGGAAGTCATGAGTGAACAGAGCAATTCCCACTGCAGTTGGATAAACCCTCCCTTCCCAATCTGTTACAGCTGTAACAAGATATACGTGGAGAAAGTAGTGTTGATCAAGGTGGAATAATATTTAGAGCAGAATGTCAGGTTCACCCACAAATAGATTTGCTTGTAGAAGCAGCTGCTACACCCATTAGAATATTTTAATAAACTGTTATGAAGATTGACACTTTGGAAGTAATTAAGTATTAAGTATTTTTAGGTAATTACTGCAGCAATAACATAGGATGTGCTCATTTTCAGAATGAGGAATTATCTGTAGCTCCCATTGCTATGCTTCTTTTAATAATTCATAATAGTTTGACACCACTGATTATTACTCCAGCTTTCCAACTTTCCAAACAAACTAATAGGTGCAGAAGAAACTGTTTAGAGTCCAGGGGAAAACCCACCAGTTTAACACGAGCTGCTTATATGGGACTTCTAGAGGAAAGCACACAGAATACATGATTCCAATGTACTGACAAACAGCAAGAAATCCACAAGTAAAGCAAATACCTCTAAGTCAAGATGCTGTGTAGAAGGACAATAAAAATAGTACAGTAACAAAAGCAGCTGTGAGAAAATGATGCCTCATTAGCAGGCATGCTGCTACGTTTGTTAGGACACTCATGCTGACTGTGATGGGGAAGGGATGGTCTCACACAATCAGTGCTCATGGACCACCCAAACCAAGCTCCCCACCACCTTCTCTCTTCCCACGACACCTGAACTCAGACTTGCTCCCTTTGAAGGGCAGAAGTTCATCCTGGGTGTCCGATCACCTGCATTTGCCAAGTGAGAGGTCAGGAACACTCCTGGACCCACCCTGGTTCCATGCTTTCACAGCCAGCACATCTCCACAACTGCACACAGAGCCAGGCTCAGGCTCGTCTTGCTTCCCAGCAGCATTTTATCTGCTAATTGCAAAAAATACAAACCCAAAACTTCCCATAGGCACACTTGTAATTTTTGCTATGAACTGCCTGGTTAAACCACAACCGGTTTCCTATGAGGTAGTACGGGTAGGATATCAAAATGCAGGTGGGTTTTCTCAGGGCAGGAAAGCTTAACTGTGGCCCCTCTGCAGAGGAATGTGCCTATCCTGAAGCTCATTTTAAGAGCAGAGTGACCAGGCCAGATTTCAGTGCTATTCCTATCCTGCACAGTGTCACCACTCCAGAATTCAGTAATGCCCTTGATCCACCCAGTGCCAGTGGCTTGGTATGACATCCTTCAGGCCCTGACAAGTTGAGAGCAGCTGCACTGACACAAACTTCTCTGCCTTCCTAAAAGAAATTTTGAGAATCAAAAAGTAAATAAAAATAAAAACACATCAATTAGACAAGAAAGTCAACCCTAGAAAATGTTACTGAGTTGAAAAAAAAGCAGAACCAATAAAGATTAAAACAAAATGATCTTATCAATAAAAAATGCTTCAGTAGTTTTAAAATTACCTTAGAGTGGCCTTATTACTTTCAGTAAATCTGGAGGTGCGTTTTGTATTTTAACTTAAATGTCAAGTTATAAATGCACTTTGAACTGAAAAGACATTTTGAAAATACCTTTTCAAAATAGGACATTCACTAAAACTAGCCATTTTCCCATAAACAGGCTTGGCTTTGACAGGAAAATGTCGGCATAAAACATACCCACAACTCCATTCTGAACTGTGTGGCCCTTAATTAGAGGATATTCCTAATCTGGCCATCTGAAAGCATCTCTCAGTGCCCTACTACTCAGGCATTCCCAGACAGCTTTTTTCCCCAGCCTGGTCAGACCTGGTGTTGCTTTATCAGGATTTTTAGCTGCTGCCTCACTCTGGCCTCCTAGCAGAGGTGCTCAGCAGCAAAGCTCAGAGTCCTTCTCTGCAGAGACAGGCATAGTGTTCCTTGAGATGGACACATACAGAGTTTGATTAACCCCCACTTTGTCTTCATTTGCTCTCATCACAGCAAAGACAGAAATACCTGGCCCATACACAGCTTCTGCCCAACCCCATTAACATTTGGTTAAAAGAGCCTACAAAGGAGAGATTAACAGCTCCCCATTTATTTTAAAGTGTTTCCCAGTTTGTTTTTGAAGTGCACCATCTGTGTTTCCACCAGTGTGTTAATGAAGCCTGGCTCTGGGTTCTTTTAGGGCACAAGAGTGATTTTGAAGGCACCACTAGGCAGGAACCTGAACCCAGAGGTTGCAGCTGTGACTGTGAGTAGCTGTGGTAATGGCACATCCACCTTTCCACCTGGAAAGGTTCATCCCCACAGCTGCCAGCAGCTGTCTGAAGAAGGTTGTGAAAAACTCATCAGCAGCACCCTGCCTCTTCCACAATTCAGATGTAATGAGGCCAAGGAGATTTTAGCATCCGTAGATTTCAAGTAATGATGGGATTCAAACAGCTGGAATTGAGACACTCTCACAGATAGTTCTTATGTTTGCTTTTGCTGTGGTTTAGCCAGCAGACTTTGGGATAAGTGTGTCTTCAGGATCCCAAGGCTCTAATAAAGTTGCCTTTACCATCAGCTCTATTTTTATTTGCATAGCTACAGGAGGTACCTTGGCATCTGCAAGACAAGACAGAAGGGCTTACAAAGAGGATCAAAGTGCAGATTAGGGCACAAATTGACTCTTCAGATAAATATACAAAACCTGCAACTAAACTGTGCTTTGAAGAGGAATTTTAAACTTTATTAAATCTGTTTGGTGCTCTCTGACTGTGTACTCAGGACAGATACCCAAGATTTTTATCCTGCTTAAGCAAGCAGTAAAGGTAGTTAAATTCCATACCAATTCTCTTAGACCAAAGCACATTTCCACAGCAGATAATGCTAACAAACTCAGATTATGCTAACAAAACAACGGATTAACTTTTTTCCCTCAGATGGTAATCCTGTTAAAAACACAAAACGAAGTGACACTGTCCTAGCTAGAAAAAGCCCAGCATCTTTGTGCAAAGATTATTCTTATAAAATAGTAATAGCTCCATCTGCTCAGAAATTACCATCATCTGGGGGAGGTGGAGAAGGAAGCGAGTGGGACAGAGGTGTTAATCCCAGCCTTTAAAGACATTGTTCTATTGGTAAAAGAGACACAGGTCTGCTGCTACAGAGATGAAAATCTGAGCCTAACAGCCAGATATCAACAGTCTTTCTTTTCCTGAGGAACAACACCACAAATTTCAACATCTTTTACCCACAAGGTAAAGTGGTACCAGTCATCATGGGAGAAAAATAAATCAATGTTTCATGTCCAGACCAAAAATTAGGTAAACTCCGGAAAAGCAACAGTAAACCCTGAAAAGACAAAGTTTTTTTCCACATTAAATATGAAACAAACCTACTAAAAACCGGGAAGTTAAAAAAAAAGTTTGAATTATGCCTGAAGAGACCTTGGCCATATGCATTGCCATATTCAGAAATCTCTTTCTAGGTTGCTATGCCACTGTTCCATTTGTTAAATTATTTTTATGTTAGTGAGAATGATTAAGTTTCTTGTGCAGTTATTGGGACCCAAAAGGCACCTTTATTTACCTCATTTATCATATACAGCAACATTCAGCTGAAGTGTAGAGGTAAACAATTTTAAATAGCAATATTCTTGCTAGAATGCAGTCATCTTGACCTCGGGAACTTTGGAAAAATGCAGATTTAAACTGTTCACATTACTGTTTTATCTGCATTTCAGTCTGAATTACTAACTTATCATCAGGCTCAGCAATAAAGAAACATAGAGGGAAGGTATTAAATATTTATGCCTACAATACCTTACAAGTTTTTATTGAAATATTAATTGTAAAACAACAACACAACTGTTCCAGCTATCAGGAGTGGTAAAGGCAATACTTAAAGCCAACTAACAGTGCCATGGCAAATTTAGTTTTGTGTGCTAGAATAATTGTTAGATCACTTTAAATTTTTTCATGGGAAATACTTTGAAAATATATATTCAAAATATTTGTCAGTCCCTTTGCAACCAGCACCTACTAGAACTGTTAAATTGCTTACACATTACAGGATAAACAAACTAGTGAAATATCTCCCTACCCTGACAACCCAGGTTATGCTGAATTTCTGTCCCAGCATTTCCTGCAGCTTTGCACACTCACACCAGGACTGCCACGTTATTCCAGGGGCTCCAGAGGCTGGACTGGCCACAATGGTTAACAGCAAAGCAGGCACCACTTCATACCAGCCACAGGCAGCCTCTCATCGTGCCATTTTCATAAAAGGTGGTCTGTCCAATCACAGAATGCCTTTTACAGTATGTTACAATTACTTTTTACAGGAAATAAAAGCTTATCGCAATCTGAAAGAAATAAAATCTGGTCTTTGCTGAAAGAGCTTATTATAACAGGCAACTTGTGTGGGTGAGGTGGGGAGAAAGCCAGCTGAAAGGGGCTGAAGAGAAACATCAAAGGGTAGTTGGGATAAATGAAGAGAAACCTCTTCTTCACAGAGATTAAATTATTAATTATCCTGGAGAAAGCCCTGTGTTTTCCTCATACATGTTCAGTGCCTTAACAAGGGCCACCATCAGTGCTGCTTTATAACAGCACAGCACACATGGAGCTGCTCAGCTTATTGCATTACAGTGGATTTTAAATACTGCTGCTCCTCAAAGGCAATGATATGAGGTCAGGAACATAATACCCATTGCAGAGAAATCTAATTCCAAAGCTGGGAAAGTCTCTTCCCACCCCAAAATGGCTTTAGGTATTGAAATGAATCTTGTATTACAGCTAAGCTTTGGTCAAAGCAGAAATTCTGACAGATTTATTACTACCTTATCAAGTGACTTCATGGTTTCAAAAAATACATATATTCTTCTAAAATCCATTTATCTAGGCAGAATTTAATAGTTGCAAGAAGTATGCTCATTTAATTGAAATTTGCTCCTAGCATGTTACTCTAGGGCTCTCTCCATCTGCAGCACCCCGCCAAGGTGTGCGTCCTTTTATTCCTGCTGTCTATCTTCCACATTCAGAGGCCCGCTTAAAATCATGCTAAGGCACTTTCCTTTATGCCTTTGCATTCTCAGAAAATTGCTTTTTAACTTGGGTCAGCTTCAATTTTAACTTTATTTTTTAGGAAATGTTTTTTAATCTGCAGCAGCTCAGCATTTATATACCTCATTTTACAGTGCTGCTCTGGAAGAAATGAAGGCAGTGGCCAGGGCCTCATCACCCCAAAGCAGTGCACTGGGTTCATCAAATGTGCTGTGAGGCTCTGGGGGGAGACAGGAAAAAAAGGCTGCAATTCTGGCTCAGGCCCTCCCCAGGCTCCAGCACGAGCTAAAATCTCTGCTGGGTGATGCTGGAGGTCAGGATGTGCTCTGCAGCACACACGTGCTCGTGGGCCCATTGCACCATCACTACCTCAAAGCATTTCACTTCTACAAACTTGATGATTAAGGAAAAAAACTAAAAGCCCTGCTAAGGACTGCTCTGGAGAAGGGTGAGCAGAAATTATCACTCAGCTAAAAGCTTTCAGTTGCATTAGTACATATCTGGGACAACTTTTTAAATTCAGGGCTCCTCAAAACGAGCAGAGAGGAGGCCATGGGAGCCCCAGGTGAGGCTGCAGTCTCTGAGGCAGCTTTGCATGATCCCCCTCCAGCCACAGGTGAGGTGACACCGGGGCTCTGGGAGCACTCAGACAGCACAGAGAGAAGAGAAGCCTTTGGCAGAAGGGAAGCCAGAAAGAGAATGGATTTTGTTGTGACAGGTAGAAGAATTATAAAAAAAAGGCCTCACAAAATCAGACCTTGCTCTGTGAAAATAATAGCTGGCTTGTCACTTCTTCTAAGTGCAGTTAATTAGTTTGCAAGTTGCCATGTGAAAACAATCTTGGGAACGAGAGTTCATTAACAAACTAACTATCCCTGGGTGAAAAACAACTGCACCTACAACAAGCAAGAAATCTGTCTCATAGGAACCAGTGAACAAATGCATAAACTAACCAAGAATAGAGAGATTTGATGGACAACTAAAATATCTTTTAGAAACCAGTAGAGTAATTGTCAAGAAAACTATCAGCCAATTGGAGTTCAACACAAGTCTGTGAAAACTGTATAAAAATGGGTTATGTGAATAAAGAATGGGCTTTACTGCATGAAGAAAATGAAGTTTCATCTGACTTATTGCTACAGATTCAAATTAGAAATTAGGAAGATACTCTGGGCTGTGGGAGAGGTGAGGCCCTGGCACAGGCTGTCCAGAGAAGCTGTGGCCACCCCATCCCTGGAACTGTTCAAGGCCAGGCTGGACAGGGCTTTGAGCAGCCTGGTCTGGTGGAAGGTGTCCCTGCCCATGGGATCTCCAAGGTCCTTTCCAACCCAAACCATTCTAGGATTCTGTGATATTAAGAAAGCAGTGTTCCATATAATTGAGACCCTAAACATAAATCTTTGAATAATGCATATTAGAAAAGAAACTCCTAACCAGGTTCAGGGATGTAGGCTACACGCTGAGGTTCTAAAAGTTAATGACGAAGCATTTCAAATATATATTCTGCTGGGTTTGGTTCCCAAAATAAATTCTTAATGTAGAGAAGCTGATCCGTCATATTTCCTGTAGTCCACTTCGAATCACAATGCCAAGTGCAGTTATCTGAAGGACATAATTTTAATGAAGTCATTTGTGCCCTTAAAAATTAATATGTCAGAGCAGTTAAAGTCTAGTGACTGTAACCAAACCAAGTAATGCATAATGGAGAAACACAGTGAGAAAAAAATACAGCCTGAAATCAAGGTTAAAGTAGTTAACCTTAAGAAAAAGAGGGAAAAGAAAAGCCAGCAGTAATTATATGTCCCCTTGACACACCATCAAGAATATCACTACATTGTCATCACCCTACAGCATAGAGCTGTGAGTTGAGATTAACCATCACTGTACCGTACACAGAAAGCACCATAAAAAAGTTTATATTTATTTGAGGAGATAAAAATTATATTCTTGTGGTCTAGATACACTTGATCCGAGAGAAGCCCCTTTGGGAGCACAGTACCAGAGCTTCTCAGAGAGCCATGACTAGAACTGTCCTTTTTGTTGTAAGAGTTTCGTGCAAGCCAAATACATTGCAAAAACATGATGCAATATTGACTCTTCCAGTTCTTTAAGCCAAGTCACACAGAAACTGCTATTTAATTCTCTCAGTTCAGGAAGATAGCTCCCTCATTTTTGCATAAAGTCATGACAGACTGTTTTGGCAATAATTCCTTAAATTAGAACAGCTCCAACTCATGATTCCTGTCTTCAAATAATTCAGCATTTCCCATATTCAGGTGAAAGAGAAACATGTAAGATGCCAACAACACACAAGAATACAAAATACAGCTGTTGATGTGCTACTACTTCATCACTTTTCTTACCATGACATTTTCTTCAGTGAATGCTGTCACTCCAACAAGCATTGGCAGAAGCAGAGCTGGTCCCTTGTGAAATGACAGGCAGTGCTCACATTCCTTCAACATTCCAGCAGATGTGACACCCATAAATTCAGTGCCCTTTGGGTGGTAGAAGGGAATTCCTAGCTAACCATACAGAAAGCTTAAACACATGAGTTCATCTTCTGTCCAGATTTCATGATATCCAACACCCTCTACCTCACTTTTAACAAATGGACAATATTTATCTCTCTTGCAGAGACCACGTCCACTGGAACTCAGCAATCTAACTCCACAGCAGTTCACTTAAACTGCTACCCACATAGGGGTTTTCTGCATTATTAGCTGCAATCATTTCCAGACAAGAAAAGCACAATCACATTTGCAGAACCCATCACAGACATCTACGCGTTCTTCTTCTTGGCCCATGGAATTTACTAGATAGACTCCCTTCCCCTTTTAACAGAGCCTAGTAATCTCCAAGGTGTGCCTCCAAACTAGATTAATGTACCTCCAGAACATTCATATGGTAAAGAAATGTAATTTAATTTGTGATTGCATAAACCAGTCACGGAAGCCTCCCAAGAAGCCTGAGTTTTCATTTCTTTCATAGTAGACATTTAATTATATGATAATTACTTACAGCTTGCAGCTCAGCTTCTACTTTTATGAAATATAAATTGCTCTTCACTCAAAAGTGCAGGATGAGCATTTAAAAGGCTTCATTAAGTAGGTTTTAAGATTTTTTTTGACGACTTTCTTTAAGCTGTGGAATGGAAAGCAGATGTACCTGTAAACTGAAACTTGCTTCACAGAAGAACAAAGTAGAATTACTAATGTAGTACCAGGATAGATGAGCCTTTACAAGAAAAAAATATTAACTTTTAACAAACACATTCTTTTAAATAATAAACAAAATATTTCTGTCAAGCTGCATGATAAAAGGGACCAGAAGGGAATAAGCAACATTGCCAGATCTCAGACATGAACAATGAGGCTCTTTATTCTAAATTTCCAGAGCCTGGAAACCTGAGCTTGTGTCAGACTCACACTGTTATTAAAGCAGCCCAACCAAAACCCACCAACTCATCTGTGCCTTCCTAAAAGCCTAGAAAACAGCAATTATGAAAGCAGAAAGAGGAAGACAAGAAAAATAATTTCATGTTAATTTATGTGTTGTAATTCTGTGACTGTTTTGAACTTGATTTTAGACTATTAAGAGATGGCAGTGCTGGTACTTCTGCCCTCTCATATCTTCACAGCACTACAAGACCAGACCTAGGAACAAATGTATGAGGACACAAAACCACCAAAGGCTGAGGTCCCGGGTGCTGCAAAACCTTGTGCAGGTGTTTCTGCTATCTGGTGGCCACACAAATATCTCCCAGTGGTGGTAGAAAGATGCTGTTTGCTGCAAATCCTGCAGGAAACACAAGCCATGCAGGCAGTGTGTTCTGCCACAGGGTTGTGGCTCCTTCATCTCAGGCAGGAGAGGTGAGCTGAGAAAGGCGATGAGAGGTGAACTCCACCTTTTGAGACTCCAACAGGTAAGTTTTTCTGATTTTCTATTAGCAGTTGGGTGTGCACATACTATTAATTATAGCTGGGTTCATTAAACATGAATATACAAAATGAGACAATAAAACTAACACAAACAAACTTGCCTGTAAAGTCTGCTTGGCAGCTGTTGTCCACCACACTCCAAATCAGTACCCCAGAAGAGAAAGTCTCTCAGAAGCAAAGAAACACAAAACTTGAGATTTGTCTAGACTAGTGCACTGTAAAGGGAACTAAGCATTTCTAAAAAACACAGATTGAAATGCTCAGTTAACTGCATTAACTCTTTGTATGGATACTCTCACTCTAAAGTACCTCAGAGTCAAGCAAGGCTTACTAATTCCCAAGGGAAAACAAAGCTTATTATAATTTATTATTTTTGTCACACAGTGACAAGCCTACCGAGATTTTCGTCATTTGGTGATGTTACAGCAGACCTCTCATTTGGGGTAAAAATGAGCCAGGACACAGACTCTCATTTAAAACACAAGGGTCCTGATTTACTCTTTACAGTTGTGCCATCCTGACTCTGGCTACAGCAAGCTCCTGCTGTAGGGTCCAACTGCAGACTCTGCTGGCCATTTCCTGCTGGACTATGACTGCAAGCATTACTTTGCAGACTCTGAGTCCAGGCTTTCACCAGCTCAACCACGCAAGGCACCAACTCCATCAGACCCAGACTGACCTCACAGCTGATATTTTACAGCAGCAACTCTCTTCCTTGTTTCCCTCTTCTTTGTGTTCCTCCGGATTAGTTCCTTCTCCCTCAGAGCTCCTCCAGATCTTTTTCCTCAAGGTTCTCTTCCTCCAGGTCCCTCTGACCACCCAGCCCACCCCTTTTATCACACTGCTCTTTATTAGTCACAGCTGTGACCCATTAAGGGCAAGGCTGTTCCTCTTTGGTAATTGGTACAGCTGTGACTTATCAAGGGTGAGGTTGCCTGTCACCCCATCTTCCACATCTACATGTTTTAGAGATTACATTGGAATAATTTTCCTCAGGGCTCCCATCTAGAGCAGCATTTGCAGACTGCAGTGTCTTTTCAGACACTTTACAGACACTGCAGCCCCTGAGCACTCACATCACCCCAGAACCACCTCTCTGCAGCTACTGAATTCAGTTCACTGTTTTTCCTTCTTTTGGAGATGACACACCCCAGACAGACACTTTTAATAGTGTCCATGGGCAAGCAGTCCCTGGTCCAGACACTGGTCTTTACATGGAGGCTGTGAACTGTGCTCCTAGCACAAGGCTGGCTGGAGTCAGCCACGATCCTGGGGAAAAAAGGAGCAAACATCCTACAACAAGCTGTGCCTTGGCTGAAACATGCAGAAAAGTTCATCTTTATTTTATATAGTTTACAAAAGGGCAGAAAATGCCACGCCATTTCATTCTGAACAGCTTCTTCCATTATCTACAGCAGCACATAGCACTTAGCAGCTAAATAACAGCAAAGGAAGGAAATTAAGAAGTATAGAGGAGCAAAAGGAGTTGTATTTCCAGCTGAGACGTGGAGAGAATTGAGAGACAGTGAAAGGCTGCTTTGTGTAGGACTGAACATATCTCCTGTACCCTTACTCACACCAACTCAGTCTGCTGGGGTCAGGCTTTCAAGTACCCTCACACTGATCAGTAATGTCTCAACGTGTGGAAATCAGCTTAATGCTGAAGCAAAAGCTACCTGGCAGCACATTAAAAATTTAAAAGCATTTTTTGAGCACAAGTGCTGAAGGAAAGTGTGTCTGTGGGCTGCCCAGCACAGAAGGGTCTCTCCCAAAGGGAAAAGGCTACTTAGAGCAACTGTGAGACCTGACACACTTTTGGCTACACACTTTGCCTTGAAAGGGGACAATATTTTTTACAGCTGCTTTTCTGAAATTTATCTCATGTCCAGAGAGGGAAGAGGAGGGCTGGGGGACAGGGAGACATCATTGCTTTCTCTGTCCTGACCTCTCTTTGCTATACCTATTTCCACACTACACCAGGAGGATCATTCAATGAAGGTTTGAAGGCAGTGGGGAGGTAAGGAGAACACCTGATCACACAATCCCATAAAAATAAAAGGTTTCTCTTTTCATTTCCATTAAGCCTGGCTGGAGTTTTGCATCTGCAACAACTGCACAATTAAGACTGGAAGAGATAAAGGTGTAATTTAAACCTATAATTAAAACAAAACTTCTAAACAGCAATCTTTTATTCTTTCCAATCTGTTCTTTTAACATTTTATCAGTTTAAGGTGCTTGTAAAGCCCATAGTAAGATATAACACCACACTTTTCCCAGAAATATAAGTAGCAGGGCCTCAGACAACATCTGCCATCAGGTAGGTGCACTTTGTGCTCCAATGAAGAATGTCCCATTTTTCATAGTTGGATACTGCTGGGGAGCCTCATTAGAAACCAAATTACTACCTGCATCAGGTTTACACTAATGTATTGACATCTACAGCACTTGTTAAATGAACCGTAAATCCAATACACTAAAGTCATTTTCAACTGAATCAAATCAGGTTTCAGTCAAAAGAATTACAATTGTCATACACTTAGAGCTTGGCACTTTCCTGGTGTCTCCAGCTAGATCATTTCAGACACAGAGAGAAAATTGTGAGCCTATGAAACAGCACAAGCTAAATTGGACACACTGCAAGCATACTAAACACAGGGTGAGGAGTTTGAGGGTGATAATTGACTCTAATTGACTACTTGGTAAAGCTACCCAGGCATCCAAGGCACACTCCTTACTAATCTGTTTTCAACAGATGCTATTTTCTTCTCCTTAGTTAATTTATACTTTCTTATTATAAACCACATTGTTTGCATTTCAGAGAATCTTTTCATTTTAGATCTTTACCTCCAAAGTGATGGCTTTGTGGGACTATGGGCCCTCCTGCAGTACACAGGGACCAGGCAGCAGCACTGTGCACAGCCCTCCTCAAAGTTCTTTCTCAACAGGAACAAAAATGCCTTCCAGGCCTCGGGCAGCAAATTCAAACTCATTTGTTGTCTCTTCCCCTCACAGTCACAGCTGGTCTTCTTTTAATACTGATTTAAAATTGACCCACATGTATGTGAGGACAGCATTCATCCCGAATTTCCTTTTCTCTCGGGATTGATGATTTCCCAGTACATCCAGGTCTGTCACCCAGTGCCTGACCATGTGCACAGTTCAAAGGGGGTTGTCAGCAGAGAGGACAAAGCCATTTTCCCCCTGTCCTGCTCCTCCAGCCTACCTTTTCAGCTTGCTTAAACCAAGATATTTGAAAGGCCTAATTCAAATTCAGTACAGCTACAAATTTGAACTAGCAGATTTGTCCAGCTAGATTTTCCTCCAGCCTCACACAGACACTTTCCCTAAGTGGCCTTAGTTCTGCTTAATTCATTTCCCAGAAACAGAAAACAGCAAAATGTAAATTAAAAAGGAAATATATATGAGCCAGCTCCTCTATCAGCATAAATCAAACCTGGTACCAGCGAATTACTCTGACACTTAGTGTCTGAGGAACCAGCTCCTTATCAAGAGTTTATATAGATTAAATTCATTTACTAGGCCAGACTGTAAACAATCTCTTTTGGCCTCTTGCTATCTAAACCCCAGGCAGACTATCTGTGCAGTGCCTCTCCTCCCCTCTCCTTGAAGCAATGCTTTCCCCATGATCTGCTCCAGCAGTAGAGAGATGCCCCTTAGAAGAAGTAGCCACACAACAGAACAAAAGGCCACATTAAATCCATGCAGCCTGGAAGAAATTCTGCTGATGAGTCAGAAATAATTGGTGACCTTTTAATATGAGAATAAACGTCAGTAGAAGGGGTGGAAATTACCTGCTTCCATTCATGCACAGAGCTGGATGGTTTAGAGAGCTGAGGCTGTCCAGTTGGATGGTATTCTCACTCCTTTGGCCACTTGCCATCCCCATTTACCATTTCCCACAGTGCCTGTGGTGTTTTCAGCCTGTTCCTGGAGGACTCTAGCAGAAAGTTATCTAGCAGAAAGCACAAAACACTTTTGCAACACACTGCTACTCACCTGACATATTTATAGGCTGATAGTGAAAGTGATGATCACCCACACAGTGCATCTCATTCCATGCTGTTGCTGAAATGCTGGATCTGCCCCTAAGACAGGGCTTTTCCCAAGTGAGCCAGCTGGCAGGGACTCAGTCTGTCCCCTGAACCCAGCTCATGAGCAGGCCCTGGACCAGGACAAGCTGGCACAGCTCAGCAGAAGGCATTGGGCCATTTGCTCAGTGTTTGCTAGCAAGGGAAAGGTCAGCAACCCATTGTGGAAAAACACAGAAAATGCTGGTAAACTGAGGTGAAACACAGCCTCAAGCAGAGTGAAGATGGTTAGAGTGAAGATCACACCTTGGAACAGGTTTGTTTTAAATTGCTTCTTCCTTCCAATTCTCAAATTCTTTTTTGTCCTACTCGGTTTTCCAGTATATTGTTAGTTTCTTACTCCCCTGTGAACAAGCATCTTGCACACAAGTTTCATATTGGTGCAACTCCTTTTCATTGCTTCCCTGGACTGTTCAGTTTGCATCAGTGTCCATCAGGAGATGGAGGAGGATGCCATGCTGCTGGCATCAATTCACCTCAGCCAATTCTGCAGTGAGCTGGGAAGGCTGCACCCTTCCTCACATCAGTCCATTTTCAACTCTCCTACATTTTAACCACAGTCATTTTATCCCACTCCACCCTGCAAAATAAAAGAGCAGGTATTAATTTAGCAGCTGTAAGGTTGCTTTGCATCCTACAGAGGCAACTGCCACAGGGTACCTTCACAGAATGCTCACCAGACAATCAAAACATTGGTGGGGTAACCAGCACTGTGGCTGATGCAGGAGCTTTGAACTGGAGATCTCTGTTACTAAATACAGGAGAGAGAATAAAGTCTGTGATTTCACTGCAGCTAAGTCTATAACACACATCCTCTGTGAACCCCATGTTCTCCAGGGGATTAAGGGACCACATGACTGCACTGGGCTTCTCTTTATAGAAGACAAAAAACCTGCAGGGCAAGAAGGAACAGAGTCAAAGGAAAGCCTGGTCCATTGGGTAAAGGAAAAGAGGTTCGAAATGTTTACCAATGAAAGGGCAATACAAGAAATTGAGGTTAGTTCAGAGCCAGTTACAAAAGCTCAGAACAAAGAGTGGCTACATGAGCCTTTAAAAACTAGTAGCAGATCTAGAAATAAAAGCCAATCTTCAAGTGGGTTGTAAAGAAGACACATGAAATCCCCAACATTGTAACAGGTCAAAAAGATTATTTCACTGTACAGCTCTCCAAATACAACACAATAAACAAGATGGCTAATGCTGAGGGTCAGGATAATTTTCTTGTAGTACAGAGTCTGTGCCCAACTGTAGTGCAAACCAGACAGAGCTAGTGCATCCAGTCACATAATCATCATAGAAGGATCAAAACACCTTCTTCAAATATCTTTGATGAAGGTTTCTGACTCTTAAATTACCTGCCATGCTTCAATTTATTATTTTTGATGACAGTATTTTGTTTTCATCCAAACTAATTATGCCCAAATCAATGGTAATGGTAGATTTGGCATCAATTATCCCTGTAGATGCTCTCAGTTTAAATCATCCTTTTGCACACAGATAATTCCCTTGGCTACCTCCTGCCAGAGCATCAACACCTGAGTATTTATTTCACTAATTACTTTTATGCACATCACTGGCATTTGATGTGAACTTCAGGAATATAAACAGCTTTCTCCCCTTGTGTTGTCCAGAGACATTAGATGGGCTCCCTCAGCAGCGAGCCACTGTCTGATAGTCTGCTCAGAAACTGCACTGAAACCGAGCTGTGTTCACCAAATCTCCCTCAGTCACAGACCCTGCACCAGACAAGGTGTCCAAGCAGGTCATTTGTGGAGTCTTATCAGTACCAGAACAGATTTACTGATGTACTAGACCAGTACACCACCACTTCATTTAAATTACTGGAGAGTCAAGAGTTCAAAAAAGCTGAAAACTGTTGGAGTTTTTTTGCATAAAATAAAGACTTAATGGACTTTCGCAGCTGCCTCTCTAGTTGTTGCCTTCTCCAAGTCTTCCCTGGCCTGGAAGGGATCACTCAATTCTGAAAGAGAAGCAAAGCCCACAGTGATTGGGATGACAGATGGATCCACCTGCTGGCATAAAATCACTTTTTCAGTCTATTCCACTTCCAAATCAGGAAAAAAAAATTGCCTGTTGGAAGTGAACAGCTTCTACATTATTGTTTACATTATTATGTTGTCCACCTTTTTTCCTCATATAAAAATAAACTAGGTCAAAACTTGACTTCCACAGAAGAAACCATAACCAAATAGATGCAAACATTTTTTTCTGACATTCTGACTCAGAATGTAAAAACCATCTCCAATAGCCCCTCTACATTTGAAAATTGTGTTTTACTTCTGAGACAAGTAGGATTAGTCTCAGTGACAGATTAATTTGGTTTTTGATAAATAAAAAGTGCTCTGTGGGATGAACACAAACACTGCAGGCTCTGGAGGATTGCAGGACACCATTTCACCTCCAGGTCACTGGTTCAGGTTCTATTTGGAGGTAGGGACAGAAGATTTTTTTAATGCCTAATGTTCAATGTTCTATGTGAAATGAGTTTTGCTGTTGTGCCTTCAGGTTAACACTACTGACTGCCTTAGTGGTGAGGCCAAGGACTGGGCAAGTGCAGTGAGCAGCGAACCCTCCTGCATCCTGAGTTTCCTTTCCATAAAGGAAAGGCTGTTCTTGAGCTGGCTGTAATGCAGTTGTTCAGCAACAAAACAAATGATTTCTTGACATTGGGGCTTATTAGTTCATTGTTTGTCACCAGAATTAAAATTGTTCTAAGTGAATATTGAAGGCAGTATTTATTACCCAAAAGAACCAGTTAAATCTCAGATCTGATTCAGAGATGAATAGGCTGCTCTCCTCTAGAAGTTTCTCCTTTTCTTCCTGTTTGCAGATACGTGGCTTTCTCTAAAAGAAATATATACAGTCCCAAAGCCGAGGAGACTGCTGCTTTGGAGCATTTCCAGAAAGAGCAGATGAAACACATTACACCTGGAAAGGTCTGCTGTGGGCAGGTGGAGATAAGCAATAAGCCATTTTTCCTTTATGTAATCCCACACCGCCAATAACACTGCCCAGCGGCCTCATTCCCTACCTGATGTGCATATTGAGTTCCTTTTACTCCCGCGACCTAACACACTTAATGTATTTTAAAAGCAAAAGACTACTTGAGATTTCCCAAATGGAAACAGTGTTTTAAAGGCCAGAACTAGAGACACTGTTTCAGGGAGAAGGCTGCTGCTCCGCGATGAGAGCCGCAGTCCCTGGGAGCAGGGCAGAGCCTGGACAGGGACTGCAGAGATGCTGCTGCCTCCTCCAGCCTCAGGGCCTCCTAAACCCACGCTGCAGACACCAATGTGGTCCTCAAAGCACCTACAGCTACTCTGGTCTCCTTCTCCCACAAAGCTCATCCTGTCAGGGCAGCTCTAGCCATACCTCTTCCTCCAGTCTATGCACATGAGATAGGAGAGGGGAAGGAAAAGGCAGCCTTGCACTTTGCCTGCAATGAGTAGAGGAAGCAAGAAATTAACTCATGTGTTTTCCAGATCTTGCTATGATGCTCTATAAAAGAAAAAGGGGTTTTTGCACCACCTACTTACCCACAACAATTTATAGCACCTGATTTGGGGGCATTAACCTGTGCACACAAAATGTGTCAGTTCTTATTATTCACTGTAAACGTGTCATCAGCATAGAAATATGCTTTGCAAGGCTACTGAGGCTGGTCCTGAAATAGTAAACAGCCCATTAAATAGGAGCAGTAAATACTCCAAAGTGCTGTAGATCTTGGTCAGTTAAAAAGCACTAGACTTTAAACCACAAAAAATACTTGACTCCATCTAAATCCCCTTCTTGCAATCCAACCCAATGCTGCACTGCAAGAGATTGAGGGGGAAAAGCAAGCAGGTAAAACCCATACAAGGACAGAAAATAGAGGAGTAGCTGCTGGCTGCTGGAGCAAACACCAACACCAGCACAACAAACATCCTTCTGGAGGAGAGGGATGGAACACAGGCAGGGGATGCCTGCGAGCACACATCCTTGTTCAGATCCAAGGTGCATCTGAGCCATCTCAGGCAACAGAAACAGGAACAGGCTGCACTGGTGGTAACAGGTGATTTTGCACTGGAACACAGAACTGTGGAGGGGACAGAAACAAGATGTAGTGTCTAGTTTACAGGAATATTTTTGCTAAGACAAAAACATCTAATGCAGCTGGTCTTGTGTAACCTGGTCCCTGGATCAGAACAGACATTGGGACAGGATGGGGACCTGGGCTTTACACCAGAGGAAATATCTGAACTGATTTTTGCAGGGCTGGAACTCAGCTGATCCTCACAGCAATTTACACTGCTCTCAAGGATGGAAACCACACGCTTCTTTCTTTACCAAAGACCACAAAATTTCATTTACTCCCTTGATTGCGTTAACCAATATGAAACAAAGTAATTTTTAATAAAGTGTGCCATGGCAGAGAAAAATTGATACAATCACAGAGCTGGTATAATAGGATTTAATTCTGCTTCAGATGTGCTAGTTTTAATAAAAAAGGATTGAGCAAATCTAAAATAAATTACACTGAAAGGTCAGGCTTATTGCTTGTACAGTTATGTTAACTCTTCCACAGACATTTTTACAGACTCTATTTATGAGACCTTTTGATTTTTAGAAGAGGTG
Source organism: Thryothorus ludovicianus (assembly GCA_013397245.1). NCBI lineage: Eukaryota > Metazoa > Chordata > Aves > Passeriformes > Certhiidae > Thryothorus > Thryothorus ludovicianus. The sequence goes on along the minus strand of VZTB01014845.1, from coordinate 1,567,192 downwards.
TAAAATACATCTGCAATTTTCTCATTATTTGCAGCAATGTTTCTTCTACAAGTGTCATTTCTCGGTACTTCTATATAGATTTATTTAATGGACATCTATAAAAAATGATGAGTTATTTATCAGGTGGTTTTGTTAAATTAGTGAAACTGTAATTCCCAATGGAAACTTAAACCCAACTAGAAAAAAATTTGTTAAGGGAATGATGATTTCCATTTGTGTGCCAGTGACACTTGTGATTTCTTATTCATTAATCATTCCACCAGCATGTCATTTATTCAATAGAAAGCAAATCAATTACTTATTTTTATGTATAGCTAAGGCCCTGTTTCTGTGAACTACTCAGAACAGCCATGAATTGCAAAGAACTGTAGACACTGAGTCTTATTACAAGGCTCTTAGTAATATTACAGCAGCACCTTGAGACCCTACCCAAGATCATAGCCCACATCACTTAGTGCTACCATAACCCAGAGAGATATATCCATCCTACCCCTAAAGGAAATACACAGCATAAACAGACTTCAGCAGAGGAAACTACTGAGTCTGCAGAGGAAGGAGCTTGCTGCAGTGGAGACACAGAGCAGCACGGCAGTGTCCCAGCTCTCCACACTGCCTGACACATCCTGCAGGCACAGCCTGGGACTCCAACAAGCTGCAGCTACACCATTCCACTCTCACCCAGCCCCTTGCCATTGCCATGGCTGCACAAGTCCATCATGTATGAGCACAGACGTTCTCTGCTGCTTCAACTTGTTTTTACTCAGCTCAGGTGAACATGAGACCTCACACTTGGAAAAAGAACTGTCAGTCCTACATCAATCTTGATACAATATCTAGACACCAGAAGATCAATTCTCTACAGCCACACCAGAGAAATCCCGCTGAATCTGACCAAAGAAACCGTTGGAAAGAACAGAAAATCCAAGCCAGTCTTGGTCCCTGTCTGTATTCATAGTTCCAGGGAACCTAGGCACCAGTGCCCCAGCAGGCAGCACAAAGTGGGCTGGACTGTGTCACCACATTAAAAAGTAAAATCCTAGGCTCACTGCACAGTTCTACTCAACACTCACACCAGTAAAGAGTGTCTCCAGCATCAGGAAACTGCACACAACCATCTCTGACAGCAGCAGGATAATAAAGGCCTGACACAGCAGCCAAGGACTTTCTCAGGAGATCTGGGGTTTTAAGAGTCTCTTCAATTCCAAAATGCTGATTTTTACTTCATTCTAATTAAATGAATGGCTTCTAGGTGACTAGGAAACTGGAAGAGAGTGTTGTCTTCATTTTTCTATTTGGAAAATACAGCAAACCTTAGAGACAACTCCTCAAATTTGCCTCAACAGCTAAAACATCTCTAATACATCAGTTCATACACACTTTTCCTTCTGACAGCACTAACTCTGACAAGATATCTGTATCTTATCTGTATCCATATCCACCTATATAAGATAGAGACACAAAACTATAACTGTTTGTACAGGCCCTGCTACATACAACCTGCAGTTACTGCTGCTGTGATTGATATAAATCCTCTCATATCCCACAGGAATATGGTCTCCACCTGACAAAACTATCTATTTTGTCTTTTATTTTAATTGGTTTCTTGCCAGCTGGGATCTGTATCCATTTGATCAACGGAACTATGTCCTCAGTCAACTCTTCTTGATTTTTTTCCTCGCTATTTTTAAAAGCAACAGCCCAAGACCATGAAAGCAGTAAAAAATATTGCATTTTCTCAACTTTTATTGCTATAACTAATTCCCGATGAGAAAAACATTTCTATAGCAACCCTTAAACAAAGCCCTCAAAGCCCTTTAAATTAAAATGATTTATTAATGCAGAGAAACTGGCAAGGCTGCTGATCTCAGGTTGTAGACACCTTTGTTTAACCCAGAGCAACTCAGAAAACCGAGGTATATAATCCCCTAGCAGAGTCTGAGCTGGGCTGTGTCGAACACACTCATGCTGCTGCACTAATTACTAATTACTGAGGAGCCTGCTCAGCTCTCCCTCACACTGGACACCAGTTCTGAGCCACCCCAAACTCTGGGACCAAGGTAGAGTGCAACCAGTGCTTTCATTCCAGTCCAGAAGACAGTACTGATGTGCATGGGTGTATCAATGGGGTGTTATTAGCTCCATATTACTTTGAGTTTCCCCCAGTGAGGAAGACTTTCTGCCCACCTCCAGCTACCCTGAACACTGCAAGGAGCCTTCTGTGCAGAGATGCTGATTTCAGGATGATGGCTCTGCCTGTGTACAATATTCATGGATGGGCACTGGGACCTGGGATCAGACAGCCAACCAACTCTTGCACCCCAGGCTTCTAAACAAACTGTTAAACCAGGATGTCTGACAGGCAGCACTTTAAGAAAATCCTGCAGCACCCAAGAAGTAAACAGACTAACATTACTCTCGTGTTTCTGATTCTGCCTCAGGTTCACTACAAAGTAACTTGCAGCTCAATAAACTTTGACATGTTTTCATGTTATAAAAACAAAGACAAAAACTTATTTATTCACTTTTTACCTCATACGTCCCAAATCAATAATTGCATCTATTGATCGATGACAAATTCAAAACTTTAATTTACATTGAGTACCATAACCTAATAAGACGGCAACAACTGAATTTGTTGAAATCGATTTTCACTTCCAACAGAAAATCTTCAGGCCCGTAGCATAATAAGATGCAGCACATGGAGCAGTTAATTACCAGTAAGTATCACAAAAAGCTAAAATTAAATTTCTTTTTGAATATTGAAAGAAAATGCTGAGTCTCCAAGGCTGACACCTAAGAAATAGAAATTTTTTGTACCTCTTCGACATGTTCAGTCACGTAACATTAATCAATCCTTTGTAACATAAATAAGTAAAATTATTTCAGAGATATGTATGTATAGATGCCATAAATTAATGCTCACACATTTCGAAAGGGTAGGGGTTTTGGTTTGTTTTTTTTAATTGCAGCAACATAATTTAATAGTAAGTCTCTGAAGAAAAGTCCTGCTTTTTGTGGTGCAGACATTCCTGCCTTCAAGCAGTCATGGAGTGGCTCTAATACAAAACTAATCAAGTGCCACATTAGCTACATAGCTTAGTTTAAACTTTGATAGAGGCCTTTTAAGTTGAACATAATGCAGTTTCTGGATGGGCAGATCTCCTCAAATCCCCTCTTACATGGCAACTAACCAGCCAGCCAGGCAGTTCGTGTGTATATTTGGAAAGGAATGGCAACTCTGAGGAGACAGCTGGACTACAGCCCTGCCAACAGAGAAAAGAAGGAATCCCAGTACTGCCACACCATTGGCCTTGTTCACAGAGAATGGAGCTTCTCCATCTTCACATTTCCTCCTCTCAGATCCAGCACCACCACCTGGGGTCTGAATGGGTAACAACACGGAGCACTGCAGGCAGGAAAGCCAGAGAGGAGCAAAGCTCAGCCAGCAGTGCCTTCACCAGCTGTGCTCCACACGAGGCACACCGACAGCTCCAGTGCCTTCCCAACTCCACCCACACAGCAGCAAGTTACACTGGCTTTACTTTCAATTTCCACTTACTAGCAATAAAAATAGATAGATTTAGCCATCAATCTCCAGTTAATTACACGCACATTTTCCCAGCCCAGCTCTCACCTCTGCCTATCACAGGCAATTTTTTCCAGGATTCAGCCTTTTCATTCCCCATTTTAAATGTTGGATGGGGAGCCTGCTGTGAGAGCAGGGCTTGCACAGGGACTGGGCACTGTGCAAAGACACCCCCTCTGTTAGTTGACACAGCTTTCCAAGGAGCCTCCACATGAAAATATCCATGATGTCAACTGACCCAGAAGGATTTGAAATAAGGCCTAGAAGCAAAGGTTTAATCCCAGCAAAGAGAACATCACATACCTGTGCATCTTCCTGCTCCTGACTTCACCACCTTTCCATCCCAACACCAGTCAGAATTTAAAGCAGGTTGTAACAACTGGCAAATTCCTGTCTCTCCTCTGTTTTCCAGCCTCTTGGGCACTGTTCAGCAGCACAGTTTAGCACCAGGCTCCAGGATGGCCCAATTAGTGTGTCCAGGGGTCAGGCAGCCTCTCCACAGCACAAGTGCCTGGGTTTGCAGCTTCCAGCCAGGACACAGTAACCAAGGACAGTCTCACACGGACCGTGGAGCAGAAACATCAGACCAGCCACAGCTCCCTTTGTGCCAGGGTACAGGACACTGAATTAAAATAACAATCCATGTTTGTAATCCTACAGGACACTCAAGGCTTCCAAGCCAATAAATGGCCTTGTTCAGCTTAAGGACCAGGCACAAGTGTCACCTCTCAACAGAGAGGGACAGATGACTTCTCCTGCCACCCAGAGCAGAAATTAGGCAAGCACAAAACCACATCAGGCTGAGGCTTTTGAGACAAACTGAAGGCAAGGGGAGGTGGTGCAGACCAGGCAGGGATACCGACACCTAGGCTAAAAGGGCCCTGTAGCATTAGGGCTCCTGAAGTGATCCCACACCTTCACCCCAGCTAAAACATCCTTCTAAGTCAATTAAAACAACAACAACAAAAAAAATCGTGATCAACAGCCCTCCATGAACAAAGACATGAAAATCAAGGCATCTAGAAAATCAGGTCATTTTAAGAAAATGCAAGAGCTACAGTTGTAAGAAAACAAAAGTAACAAAAGCCTTACTGGACTCTAAATCCTCAATGTAAAGTCATCTCTCCAGTTATATCTATCTGTTAAGCTGAAAAAGGAACACACATAACAAATGCCATTTACCAAACTGATGGGTGGTATTTAATATTTTGTGGCATTCAGCAGTGTCTACCTAATTAACAAATGAGAAAATAAATGAAGATGACTTTTCAGTCTGTCTTCTTACAGCAAGGAACTGCCATGAAGCTGCCTACAGCCTGACCTTCCCCAAAACAGAGCACATGAGAACAATCATCCTGTCTCAACACCAAACCCCACAGCCACTGAGTAGCTCTGCAAGACAGGATCACTGTTGCCATCCATATTTTCTGTGGTATGAACAGAGCATCTCCTCCAGGAGGGCTGGCAGGTACTGCATCCAAGAAAACCCTGGGAACTGTAGACTTTGTGCTGGTAAACCACCCATGAAAATATGCAAAAAGTAGAAACTAGCTAGAGGATCCTGTTCAGCCTGACAGGAAGCAAAGCTGTCTGGAAGAACTACAGCTCTTGTAGTGAACCCAAGAATTGTTTTGGCTGCTTCTGAGGACCAGGTAAGGTGGAACCACATCTTTTCCCAGCTCCTCCATCCCCGAAAAAGAGTGAGCTCTAGCAAACGTTCACTGTGGAGCAGACAGAATTGCTACCAGCCAACACCAGAGAAACTGGTCCTCCAGTCTGTCATTGTTTTTTAGGTTATCCTGAGGAAAAAAAAAGGCAGAAAACTGAGCATTCATTTAGGGCATGCACCTTTCCAAACACAGTATCTAGCAAGGCTATTGGTGATCAACAACGGAAACAAAATTCATGGTTCCTACCATTGTGTCAGCTGGACTAAAACTCCAAAGTATTTCATTTTAGGAACACATCAGAGGTATGAAATAAAAGGGAACCAGAAATACACTTTAATATAGGATCAACATACATTGTGCATAACATACATAACTGTACTAAGAGACAACATAGGCAAGACTGTCACAAAAAAATAGGCATTACTATACTAAAACTAGTATAGTTTTAGATCACAAGAAATAATTTGAAAGCAGATGTGGGACAGCCACACACCTCTCTTACATTCAGCAACAATGGCCTAAAGGTTTATGAGGCACAAGAGCAACAGAACCAAATCAAACTATCTTGAAAGTATCCAAGTAACAGACCCCTATGTACCAGAATGACCAGAAGACATCAGGTTCATACTAACCTTTATTTTCATATATGTACAACTTAAGAAACAAATCTCAGATTGAAAAAGTTCAAAAGTTATCCTGAACAACACAACACCAACATACCTTTGAGGCAGAAAATATTACTCCTATTAAGGCTCTCATGAAAGGATGGATACCATGCAAATGTAATTAAAGAGTACATTACATTTCAAAATATGCAAACTAAGTTTAAGTCTTTCAGAAAAAAGAACATATCAAACATTAGAACTATGAGCCACAAAAGCATTTACATACATGCTTGAAGCTAAGTGTGTGGATACAATTAAGTAAAATGTAACAATTGTCAACCTCTCTTTAGTCAGATCAGACCTAGAGTTGGTGATCCATCCCTCCCAACACCACAAATGCCAACTCACTATTTTGCATTCACATAAACTGGCGTTGACTGCAAAATTCCACCTTTTTTCAACCTGTAACACTTTGGCATTTATTTCTCATCACTGACAGTCCTAAATCCCCCTAGTGACCGTGGGCAGGAGGCAGGTCCAGAGTGCCTGTAACAAGCAGCACACAGCAGGAAGTGCAGGCACCGCACAATAAAGTTACTTCCATTGGTGCCAAACTGATTTTTGCTTTTATACTTCCTTCATATATATTTGTAGCTACAAAGCTACAAACACATATGAAGAATATATAAAAGCAAAAATCAGTTTGGTATCACCATCAGGCACTTAGAAAGATTCTGATTAATTTCTGTATACTGGACTCCTTACTCATCATCTCAAAGAGTGATAGCTGCTTTTTTTTTAACGCTAACATTTAGCATTAGCACTAAATCAAACAAGCAATGCTAATCTACAAGAAAAAAAAGTTCTTACTTAATATTTTAGTATAGTAACACCACTTGTGCAGACCAGCATCTAGAGATGGTCTAATATTACCAGCAAGAAGAAAGTTCATTTCTTCTCTGTGTCATCGGAACAAACTGAAATTAAATACAATTAAGGTGGTTAGCAGCATTACATTTTTGATGTCATCACTAACATAACTCAAAAATAAAAGGATTAATAAGCTGGAAATTATGAATATGTGAAAACGAAACCACCACAATTGCTGTGAGCTCTCCCAGGATGTTACACACACTGCCTGGTGAGTCAAAGGTGCTAGCTGACTTTCTTCAAGACTGATGTTTGCACTATCAAATTTTACTTGTCCACCACAAAGGAACTAATTTAATTTTCAAAATCTTTTATCTTGCAGCATTTTGGCAACTCTAAAATTTTCAGGAGTTTTCTATAACATAACATTCAGTACTTACTAATTTCTTACAAACAATATTCCTCACCTAAGAAAATCACAGTTAAATGTAGGAAGATTCTTTCATTTCTGTCACCTAATTTTGAGTCACAGCAGAATATAATTTAAGATACTGCTAGGCACACACTGTGTGGGTACCTGTAACTATAAGAATGAAAAAGGGAGAAGAAAGATCCATTTTCCCTCAGTCCTGACCAGCAGCTGTTAGCAATTTTCTTTAGTTATCACTGCAGGACGAAGAATGGGAAGGCTCAGCCTGCTAGGAACTGGTTTATAGAGTCCAAATGCTCTCAAGGACTGCAGTTCAACAGCACATTCAGCTTAACAGGGACTACAGACTGCAAGAGGTAACAGGTAGCTCCTGGGAGAATCTATCACTCTTCAGAGAAGCTGTCTGATCAAGGGATAATATCTGAAAGAAGAATTGCATGATCTTTTGTTATATGGTTTGTGTATCATGTCATTGAGAAGGATGAACATTAACTCAAGTGGTAACTCAAACCAAGAAATCTGCATAAAACATGTTGAGATATTACCATTTAAAGAACTTCCATACACTTTGCAACACAGAGAAACTGGATACACAAAAACATGCAAGTCAAACAAAGCTAATCTACAATAAACAAAACCAGAATATACTTATTTCAAGACTTAAAAACATTAAAATATTCATCCAATGCTAAACAGGAGCAATAGAATAAGCTCTAGACCTAGCCATGTAATTCCATAAACATTTCAATTGGCTCTTTCAACCTTTATTTCCTATCTCTTTTAACTTGTTTTTATGATTTCAGGCCATAAATTTAGTGAGTGGCACATGAGCCAAAATGCAAATGTAAATAAGGCATCTTCCTCTCTCTGTTAATAGCAATGCTCCAGGGATTTGTGGTTATATATGCATGTAGCTGCACAGCCTTTTCCCATAATTACATGGGATGTCCTCCTCCCAAGATGTTAACTGCTCCAGCAGCAGAACTACATTCTGAGAAGACGTGCTTCTTTCCTGAGCACACCTATCCCACCTGGGCTGCACACTCACTCAAAAGCATGCTCTGACTCCTATGACCATCTCCTGCATGGAAGCTGTGCCCCATCATTATCAGAAGTACCTCCCAACCCATCAGATGAAGTTCAACAGACAAATACCAATACAAATATAAACCCAGTGAAATCATTAACGTAGTTCCTGGTCAAAAGCTATATCCCAAAATACAGAATCTAACATTTTTGAATTATCTTTTGAAATACTCAACCAAATCATCACACTCATTTTTTCCCAAACCTTTAACAGACACCACGAAAAAAGATGGAAATTCCTCATCAAACTTAGAGATACTAATCCCAGAGAACTTCAAAGACATACCAAGATATTTTAAATGACATAGAAGAATATGGGCAGAGCTTAAGAACTTTATTTTATAAAGTCCTATATTTTACAAACACAGAAGAAGGTAGCCAAGGCAAAGCACAAAATACCAAGAGTAAAGAGGTTTCTTTATCTCAAAACACCTCAAACCACTGAAGGAAGCAAACTGCACTAGAAGTTTACAAGAAGTCTTCAAGGGAAGTACCATGTAAAGCACACTGCATTAATCTAGACCTGACATTATGAGGGCATGTCTCACTGTAGCAAGGTCTGTACTAAACACCAGATCAGAGACAAAACATTAAAGTAAAACATCAGATGTCACAGTCACTCTTCTACTGATCTGGGAAAGGCAGAGACTGCAAAGTGAGCAGGAACTGTGAACCTGCTTAATAAAGGCCATTCTTGCAAAGTCAAAAAATCATACATCCAACACTTTCATCTCTTCATTAAAATAGAAATACTAAAAAGGAGCACTCCATAACATATCCCCATTGCTTCTGACTGACATGTTGAATAAAAGGTAAAAGAACTTTAGCAGAGATAATTAGAGCAACGAAGACCTTTGAGCACAAGGCAGCAGAGCTGAGGAGCCTACCAACCAGAAAGTGAATTATTTTGTTTGCTACTTAAACAACCAGAAGCTGTGAGCTGACTACTTCCTTCTGAGGCATAGAAAAGTTTTCATCTAGAGGCCATTCTGAGAAAAACCTCACCCTGTGTTCAAACATGTAGCCCAGCAGAAACCATTGATAAAGAAAAACAGAAAGTGTGTATTTGCTGGGTTTACTTCTGAACATTTCAGAGAAAGTCCATTTAATGCAGAGAGCAAACAAGGATGTCAGTCTAATTAGATTTTGTTCTGTCATGCTCCTGATCTTGTCTAAGTACTCCTCTGAAAAAAATCTGATTGATGATGAAGGCACAATTATACAAACCTCAACATTCTCTCTAAATGTAGGTATGCAAAAAAGGGAGAGAGGGTAGGGAAAACAAAGGTGAAGTATATTTCTCTTCAAATAATTAAGTCAGTTTATTTTCCAACAGCCATATAAATTTAAAATATGAAACAACAATAATACAGCTATAGAATCTAGGTTTTCTTTCAAAGCAGCAGCATATAAAACATATAAAAGCTAAAACCTCAGCACAAGCTTCAAAAAACCAAGGACTGAGTGAATTCTGCCAAAGACATGAAACTCACAAAATACAGTACACAAAAATACTGGAATGCATAGGATATAAAGCTACACATTTTAGGTAAAGAAAGGCGTTGTAAAGGATATAAAATTTGCAAACTTAAAGCATGGGACTTGGGGAAGAGTACCATGAATACAAAGAAGTTGGCAATTAATACACATAGATGGAGTGAAGAAAGTGGCAGTTTCATATTTAGCATTCAGTTTTCAGGTTCACGACTTCACTTTCTTAGCATCTTTTTTTCCAGAGTTCTCAGCAGTCAAATCTGCTTTTCTCTTCTGTGACTGAAGAGAAAAAATAAGTATAAATTTAACAAGATGATGGCATTGTAAAAAACATAAAATTTAAATACATTCAAATTATACATTCCTTTTTGAATAGTCATGTATGACCCCAATGCATTCTAGACTTCAGTTCACCTTCACAGGATATAATGGCAAGGCAAACATTAATCCCTGACGCAGACACTTAATTCTCCTACCCTTTTTATATCCTTAAAATCATTACATGGTCTCAGTGGTGCAGGCACCACACATATCATGAATTGGATGAAAAGATCAGGACCTTGACTTATACACAATTCTGCTCTAAAGATGACAACCCTTCAAAATCAAAGAAGCACTTTCATTTCTTCTTCCAGCAACTACTATGCAGGGGAGGAAAAAATCTCTGAGAAGAAATTGAAACAACGTGTGATGTACGTAAGTAAGCAGAAATTAGGCAGCTCTACTCCCTAAACAGAGTCTTCCTCTGCTTCTTAAACAAAAGNTGACTTTAGGTCAAAGAGAGGAAAAAAAAAAAAAAAAAAAAAAAAAAAAGCCCCCAAATACTATGCATTGGGAATATTGGAAATATCTACCTAATCTAAGCAAATCTAAGAGAGCTGTGAACAGACAAATATTTCAGTTTCTCACCTCATGATTTCTACTAACACCATCAGTGCCTACAATTATCTTTTACATTTTTCTAAAAAAATATATAATTGAATTCTACCCCACTTGAAGTAAAGTAAGTGCTGCTAAACATACTGCTGTAACTTTTGCTCCTCTCTTCTTCTTTTCAGCTCTTTCTTTTTCCTCAATTTCCATATTTTCTTTTTCTATTAATGATATGAGAGTATTGCAGCGCCTCTGAAACTCCTAGGGAAAGAGAACACATCAAATTTCCAAGTAAATTATACAACTTCTCTTACTTACGTAAGTATGTTCAAAATTCTTTAATTTCAAAGCATTTACATTCTCATAAATACTCAATAACACTAATCATTAGCTTAGTTACTATAGAAGATCTTTCCTTCAGTGTAAACAGAAAAGCATTTAGAAACAGAAAAGCATTTCCTGTCCTCCTGATGAGGAGTTTTCAGGATTCTGTCTTCCAAACTGATATCCCAAAGGTTGATGTGATCTTTCATCTTGGTTAATGAAGCAAATTACAGCCTGCCAGCAGAGTATGCCAGATTTTAGGAAAGAGGTCCTCAAGTATATCTTTAAAGAAGAGAGAAAAGGAAGCAAAGCTATCTTAAGCAATACTTTTCTGTGGCAAACAGACTAGGGTGGGTTTTCTGTGAAAAGACACACTAGAGCTGCAAATTGGCCAAAAATCTATTCAGTCTTAAATTGTGAACTCACTGTTGTATATTTTGTATTTTTATTCAAACAGGACCCAAGAGATAGCAGGACCTAAAGGCTCTCAGCATCAAGACTTGAAAACCATTTGAAAGTCATCAGGACTAAATGCCATAAGGCAGTTTACACATTAAAAAGTATTTCCAATACAAGTCAAAATATCTCCATTGCAGTTACTAATGGCTGACTTGCTTAATAGAACTTGGAGACTGTCTTGTACACCAGTTAAAAGAAAAAGACCTCTTAAAAAACACATAACAGCACCTATTTTTATAATAATTATTCAATATATTCTATGTACTATTAAGAACATGATTCCATGGGCTTTTCTTTCCAACTCAAAGCAGGAAGCTCTCTTCTGAGGAAAAAAAAAGCCCAAAAAATGTCTCATCTCTGCTAAACTCAGTGAAGTCATTTTTGAAATACAGGCTATCCTAGAATTACCTAGTAGCATGCATCTTTACCTACAATGGGTCCATTTGCAACAAAGTGAACAGGTGACCTTTTTGCCCAGAAATTAGTCTCCACTTTCTCAGCATCTGTAAGCTGGATATTGCCTCAGCCATCACAATGATGGATAAGACACAGCCTCTGTGCTTTCCTGATCCTGAACATTCTCAAACAGGCAGGCATATGACTCACTTTGAGACATTCAAACCCTCAAGCTTAACCACAGTCTTTAAATTCTACAGTTTCCACATATTACTCTAAAAAGGATGCTCAATGGCCTTGGGCAAAAACTGTGTAGTTCAGAATGGACACAGAGAATCCTAACACCACTTGAATTCTTTTTATCAGACACACACAAAAAAAAATCCTCAGGACATTTTTCTTTACAACTCCCTTCCAGAAACGTTCCAGTGTCATGCTTGTAGCTTCACCAACAGAGTACTGTAATAAGTCATTTCTATCACATCCCTGTAGCAATAACCCCACATCCTCCAGTAAAGGTTAAACCACGAATTAGGCTGCCATGTTTGTGCCCTGGTATGTGACAGTCCTTCTGGAGCTAAAATACTCTCACTTCAATCAATAAACTCCCTCAAATTCCAACCAAACAACAACTTCTAGATAAAAAAGCAACAGCTCCGAGGAAACTTGAGTTCAAGCCATCCCAATATATACTGCAACCCCAAACATAGAACAAAAGAGAGCCTCTGTCACAAAACCCTACACCCTACAGATGAACAGAGATGAAAAAACACCAAACTAGAATGATGACTGTCAATGTGCCAGAAGTATTTTCCATCATTTAAATCTGCGTATATTGCACTCAGATTTAGGAGGTAAAGAGTGATGACAAGCTGCTTCATCATCACAATCTGGATTTTTTCTAGCATATGAGAAATGGAATTGTGTTAAACCCAAAACAAGCAATTAATCAGAAATAAATAACCTTGATCCACTTGCCTAAGGCATCCAGAAAGACCCTCCTCTTTCCTGGGGACAAATGCTTGCATAAATACACACATGTATAAAGTGTTCAGGTTCATGGTTAGTCTTTCCAGAGGGACTACTGCTCCAAAACATCTGCTGTGGACAGAGGATGGACTCAAGAACAACTTTCTCTGGACAATCACAGAAGTAGATGACAGTAAGATGTGACATGCACACAGGTTTCTTGTACCTCTACCATGAAAAAGAATCTGAGTGATAAATCCTGCATTAAGCTACTGAAATTTCAATATGGACTGCTGCATTCCATTTTGGTACTACAAAAATACACCTATTTAAAATGCCTTGCACTTTCAAAGATGAGGTTTTATCCTGTGTGGCCTGATACTTTCCTCTTTTGTATGGAAGGAGAGAAGATGTACTTTGTTCAGCCCCTCACAGCTATAAAGATCTGGATTGCAATAAATAAGATGGGAGCACTGAACCATTGCCTTCCGCATGGCTGGAGGCAGAGATGCTGACCTGGGAGCACAGGCAGCCCTCAGCTCTGGCCACAGGCCTGGCTATTCCTGAATTTACTAAGGAGTCATTTGCCTTATGCTGGGGAGTGTTTGCAGAAATCTAAAAGAGAATATGCATAATTTATGACTTCAGAGAATGGATACATGCTTCACTACTACCATGATATTTTGCATTCTTCCTGCATGGACAGAAATTTAAAAAAAAAAAAAAAACCAAACCCCACACACAAAAAAAAAAACTGTGCTAAATTTAAAAGCAAAGAAAAAAATTTACAATTTTAGACACTCATGGTATCTTTAAGAACTTACATTTTGGGTAAACCATTTGATTTTGAAACAATTAAATGAAGCAAAATTTTTTGAAAAGAAATCTTCAGCACAAACAGTAAGATGGAAGATAAATTAGCTATTTATATGGAATTCAAGAGACATCTAGTGGTTAAAACACAAAGCTTTCTCAAAGAGCCTGCTAAGCCCTTTTCAGAATTATGCTGCCCTTTGTATCTTGTTTCCTATGAGTTTAAATGATCAAATGTGAATTTCAGCATTTTAGGTAGCCTTTTCCACTTTCACTGAATTTATTTACTCCTCTATAAATATTTGTATTAATACTTGGTTCTTTATTATTATCATGTGATTTTCCAGCACATTTATTTTTTTAAAAAAAATCACCAAACTAGTAAATGGACTAGCAAAATGGACCTACAGAAATTAATACCTCCACAAATGTCAGGATATTAAAATGTATCAGCTATATTACTAAACCATACAGAGCATGATAATTTAGAACATTTCAGAAAATTAAATGCACATTGAAAGTGAAAGTTTGTTTTAAGTTTTTATTTTCATAATATTCTTTTTCAACCATGTAGTAGCAGAAAAACTAAAATTATTAATGGATAGAATTTTAAAAGAAAACCTAAGCCAATGGATTCACTATATTCCGAGTGTCTCAGTTTCATCATTAAGACACCACAGAATGTATTTCTACACTTGAACAAATTATTTCTATCCCCTTTAACACGATCTGCAAGACTTAAATTGAATATTTAACTCTACCCCTGACAACTATATATCAACTAATATTAAACGCTGAGCTACATTTTTAATTTCTAGTACCCATTTCTATGATTTATTTAAATGGATTCCTGCATAGACAACTTAAAAGAAACTTCTTAATGTACTAAATATTGCAGACTTCTCTCTTTATGGACATAATTTTAAAATCCAGTATTTCTTCAGACAGACATTTTAGTAAGAAGCACTTGTAATTATTTTTAATTAAGGGCTAACTGCTGCATTATCCAAAAACACTTCAATTGCAGAAATATCAAGTAAAAAGTGTATTGCATAATTATAAGTAGTACTGGGAAAAGCAAATATACTCACCTGTTCAAATACACATTTTAAATATTTTATTTTATCTTATGTTTTATTTATTCTTAGTACAGTACTCAGAACTCTGAAAGAACATTCTTTCAGGTAAATAAATCCTGAGGTCAGGAAATGAAGACAAACAACAAGTAGAAAGAACTGGGCAAAAATTTTGAGGCATATCCAATAGCTTTTTATCACTAAAAGAGTCCCATTCTGATGTTGGTACCTACATATTTTAATATTTGCAACCAACAAAGCTTCTGTTAGTGTTATCAGTTCCTATATATGACTAAATTAAATTCCTATAATGACTAAATTAAAAATTAATGGCTCTGCTCTAAAATTCCGAGTACTAGTCTACTCGATACTAACCTTGTATAATATTCTCTTAATACAAACAAAATTTTCAGTAAAGTATATCTAAAGAAATTTGAGCACTTGCATGGGATAATCCATAGTCTCAACTACAAAGTGCATTTTAAACCTATTGCATCAATGACTAATTTCTATGTGAATCACTAGCTTTCCTAATGCTGTTGAAAATTAAACACTGTATAAGAAAAGCTGCTCCCTTCTCTAAGTGTATTATTCAGATGTCTTTAATATTATCCAACAAGTCTAAAAAAGTTGTATTTTAAGAGACATTGTTTGGTAAAACACTCAGTATTTGTAAGTCTAGTCTACTTCTGCATTAGTCCCTTTGGGTAACATGGGAGTTCAATTTGGCAGGTTTTCCAATCTGTTTGTTCCAGTTGTATTGTGTTTTTTCTGTACTAGGGCAAAAAGTTACTTTAAAAAATATAGAAATGAAAAAAAGTCCCCAAGTTATTCTTTCAGCGTTTGTTTCCTAAACAAATTATATGTGGTGGTGCTTAAAAAAAAGAACAGGATAGGTGATGGCATGCCCTATCCCTGCCAGTGGCACCTACCATGGCAGTTCTGGATTTGATGAACCAGTCGAACCTGAACTGAGGAGCGTTGCGCACGCACTGCCTCAGCTCCTCGTACACGTTCTCCTTGTCAAAGCCCATCTTGTGCAACATACAGATCAAAAACCTGTCTTCTTCTTCCGTGTAATTTTTCCCTTTGTTTGTTCCATACTGAATCCGCAGCTGATGAAAAGGTGCTTTGTACCTTGCAATCTGAACACAAAACAAAGGTAAGGACTAATAAACACACAATGCTACATCAAGGAATGGTTACATGATGCTGCAGATCACTGCTAGATGGTGTACTACCTATGCTGCATAAAAAGACAGAACTCTCATCCCCAATTATTCCTTTTATGATGGAATTTTTGGAAGATGTCAGCTTCAGAAAACACAAAACCTGGAATAATTACTTTGGCATCAAGGGCTTTCTTGATACTGATCCTCCGCTGAATTCTTGCCTCTCCTCGTTCAATTTGAGCCATAATCCTCTCAATGTCCTGTAGTTCATTGCAACGTTCCCAGAAAACAGCTAAAAACACAAAACAAAATTGTTGACTATAATTTTTTCCTCTGCTCTTACGACTTTACTGTTAAGATACTCTGGCAAAAAAAAAAAATAATTCAGTTTGAGGTTCCATTAAATCTTAAACAGTGAGCAAATGCTCTCCAGCTGACTATGCTAGCCAAAAAATAAGCTTGCACTGACTCTTAATTCAGTATCTTTAAAAGCTAACTGTAAGTAAAGGCTTAGTAAAAGTTCTAATGAAATTTATATGCAACATAATTAATTGTAAAATAAATTCAACACTTGTGGAGCTCTGCCTTTTTAACTACAGGAAGAACATTGCAAAGTTGATTTTCTGAAGGTGTTTAGTAAAACTACGATCAAAGCTGAAAGTGGACAAAATCTCAAAAGCACTGGGTAAATGCAAAAGACAAAGATACAGTGTGCTAGGTAAAATAGCAGAGACACAGCATAAAGAATCACAAGGGCACTATAAGGCAAATTCACAAATTTGCAAGTCCATGTTTTCAGTGAGAATTAACTATGTCAAATTCTAAATCTTGACTAACGAGGGCTAAAGGCAGCTGTAGGTGTTAGTTATATACTGCAAAATCAACCTTTTTAATAGACTTTAGTCTTCTGGAAAAAAAAGTTTGCATACTTCACAAAAAAAAATTCTTAAATGCATCCAAATTCTCTAGCTTGTAATTTTAAAAGAACATGTAGCAAAAATCATGGTAATACTATGGTATTAGGAAATAAATACTTTTCAAAATATCACAAACCTGAGTACTCAATGACCTCCTCAGGTGACTTTCCTTCCACCTCACGGGCAATATTGTCTATATCATCACGACCATATTTCTCATTGGCTTTAATAAACTGGTTAAAATCTCTCTTATTCCAGTTTGTAAAACCCTGTAAGCAGCAAGAGATCAAGAAGGCATTTTCAGGTCAAAGGGAAGCATTTTCCAAAATTTTGATTTATGTATGTACCATTTGCTCCTCTGCAACATCACCAACATCACACAATTATAGTGGCTAATGGACTTTCAGGATGTCCATAAACTCACATTACCCAGGGCTTATTACTGAACCATTAAAAGCCTAAAGTGTTATTTTGGGGCACAACTCCATGTGCATTAGTTAGAGCTTTTTATCCTTTCTTTTTAAAGTTTTTGTGATACTTCTCCAAAGAGGCAGGCTCAGTGACAGTGGCACTTCTGCAGATACAAGCACCACACTTCAGAGGAGTACAAGGTGCAGCAATGCAAGTGTCATCACAAGTTCTTAGAGCACTGCAAGTATCTGAAGCAAGAGCTCCTACTTCAGACATTTACAAACCTGCAACCAGACAAACAGCTGGATGAAAGCATAAGTATGTCAAGAAAAGGTCTTTAGTCCAAAAAGATGCAATCAAATGGAAACTCTAAAGCACTGTCAAACAGAGAATTTTTTATGTACCAAAGAAAACAATCCAAAACCGAAGCAGGAAGATGCAATGCACAAAAACATCATCCAAAAAAAGAGACAAAAACAGAAACATCATCCACTAAAGAGACATTACAATTTAAAGACAGGGAAAGCAGAAAATGCCAAGAACAAACAAGACAATCACATGCCTGGGCAATAATCAGTAGTGCATTGAGTTTCTTTCATCACAGAAATGTATTTACAAGGAACTTTGTCAGTTCTCCAGCTGAATAAGCCCACTCCACAATTAGCATGTTCATAGTGAGTTTAACACACACAATACAACTATTTCTTTTTAATCATTAACAGCAATACTGACATGCATATCAGGACCAGCTTAAATATTTCCTCTGCTATACATAGGTGAATTTAATAGTGAAATTGTGACCTTGCAATTTTCATCCAAGGTATCCCCAATTCTTTTACAGAAAATCTTCTGAATCAAAAATTCTTCTGTTACTTTGAGACACACCTCTCTCCTTAACAACCAGATTTTAATAAGTCCACTCAGCAGGATAATCAGTCAAAAGGTCAAGAAACTAGTCAGTGACAGAAATTGAGTCCCAGTACAAAAAGAACATGCCTAACTACTTGACTGGGACAAAACTAATGGATATGACATGCCTTAAGACAGCTGCATAAACACCATGTATGTTGACATAGGCTTGTCCTTATTCAAACCCTTTTTGATTTTAAAAAAAACACACAAGCTATATGCATGTACAAGACACCCACTCATTAGATTTCTTTATGTATTGCTGGGTAGTGCATCTTACTATACAAGCTGTTGCCTCAGAAATGTTCAAGGACTTTCAAGGAAACAGTAGACTAAGATGTAAACTTGTTCAAAGACAGGAAAGGTCCCTCAAAGCAAAACCAAACAAGATCATTAATCAAAATCATTACATGTTCTGTGCTTTCTTCTTTCAATAACATCAAGATAGCTTTCCTGTATGTACTTACCATTACTTATATTCCACACTGGCAAAAACATATGATGAAATACTTCAGCTGATTTTATTTTACCTGTGTTAGAAGCTTTTCTTTCTCTTCACTTTCCTCGGTATTCAGAGGCATGGACTCATCTATCTTCTTTTGTTCCTCCTTTTGTACCTGAGCTGCATTTGGAAGGTCAGGATTCCTGGGGACCTAAAATCAGGAGTATCAAAAAAGAGTAGTGCAGCAATGTTATTTCAAAGACTGCATTTTAAAAGCACTAATCTGCACAGGTTACCAAATGTGTTCTACCTAGATTCAGATCTTATTGCTCAAACCCCTCCTCCCAAAAACAGGACTGCATTCAAGTTCCACGTTCGTTATGCCCTGAACCCACCACTCCTGCACACAACGACCTGGCGATATTGTGAGAGGCAGAGCTGTCACAGGTCACTGATTTCAGTGGTACTTTTCTCTGGCAAAGGACTTGCTTTCCCACATCCATTGGTTAGGAATGTCTTGTAACTCCAGTGAAGCACTAAGTTCTGCCAGGTTTACTGTAAAGCCACGCACACTGCCCAAGTAAGGACCAGACACACAACACGGTGTAAACAAGAACAACCAACATTTTATCTGTCCCTCTCCACACTGAACAATTTAGTATTTGTGACCTTTGCACTGTACTCCAATTCCACTGCACACATCAGCAAACAAGTAGAAACCAGTATCCAGTAAAGGCATAGTAGACCTTACTTATTCCTGCAGCAAAAGGCAGTGGAAGATAAGAATTGTTGGTTTTAATATGTAAGAAATCTTCCTGACTTTACTAGTTTAAATTAAGACTGACACAGAAAGCTTGGTCTCTGCCTACTGGTTATCTTCTGATATTATGGCAGTTTTCAGTTTTAATAATAAACTCTCTTCAGATTGGAAGTTATACCTCCATTTCAAAGCTAAACAAATTTAATTATATTTATCACTTTCACCACCAGTAAAGTCATACTAACCTTTTAAGATAACAACTATCCATCAACCTTTCCAGGCTGACAGGTTTCCATAACGGGTCTGAAACACTTCCTTTTACATGCATATTGTCAACATCAGCAATTGTCTCATCCTTCTTTGTTGGAGCATTAATTGAATAAATTCTTTCCCTAAACTAATTGCATAATTATCTTAATTCTATCCTGACATCCTCATTAAATTCTTTTCACTGCAAACAAGATTCTAAAAAGCCTTCTACTTTTTCTTAAAAATACATTGTGCTAATATTAATTCTACTCTCTGGCAGCATCAATTTCCAATCTGTTGCTTTGTATGACAATTTTATGTTCTCCAACACATTTTATAGGTGAGTTTTTTTCTTGCCACAACCTGTCATGAAACCTGAGGCGTTTCAAAGCAAGTTACAGACATGTCTGGCTGGAAGTAGAGAATCCATTTGGTTTACTCAATCAATACTGATCCAAGTAAGGATAACTAACATTAAAACATAATCTGTTCACCACTTGTCCAGTAATGTCAGCATGGAAAAGGGAGAAATTCAGCTAAGGCACAGTAGGAAGTAAAAATAAAAGGAAAAGAGAGAAGCCTTTTGTCTGGTTTCCTTTTTGTAGTAGTAATACGCTCAGACTTCTCCACACCTTTAACCTTTTATATCCCACCCAAATCCAAGGAAAATTGATGTAATTTTACTTACCTTCATATTAACACAAAGTCAATATTATCTTATTTTCTAAATAAGACATATAAAAATCTTTATGAAAAAAATCATACTCTGGAAGGTGACTTTGTGTTAGCCAAATTTTCCTCATCTTAGACCACATGTCACACCTTTGGTTTTGAGTATATGAAGCATCAGAACTGTCTTTCCTTTTTCTACTCTATTTTATTGTTAGGAATCCACCACAAAACACAAAGCTACACAGATACAGAATTTTTAGTTAAGGAAAGATTGACAGATTACTTTTTCTGCTCCTCAGTGGAACAGAAATGAGAATATAGGCTTTAAGCCCTTTCTTTCACAATAACTTGACAAGTAAAGGTTGCAACAAATTTTGTTTGCAAAAAGGAATACAAATTCATTTCACTGATTTGAAAAGAAAAAAATGCATTACCTTATATCCTATAGTCTTACGGTAATATAGGATTTCTTTTTCCAGAAGTTCAAATAACCTTGGTGGGAAAAACTGAAAATCCTGAATATTTGGTTGTTTTGGAGGTCGTGGAGCCTTCAAAAATATTGAGATAAATCAACATTATAGAAGCTTAACTTTTCTGCAAGCAAACTACCAAAATTCAGGAGCAGTGGCAATCAATGACTTTGTGAACATGCAGGGGTAGAGCAGGGGAGGAAGCAAGGGACAGCAGGAGCAAAAGAACATCATAAAACCCTTCCAGAGTTGCCAGCTTCTTACCTTTGGAACTTTTGGTTCACTGACACGTAGGGCTTCTCTGAAATAAGCATCCACTGCATAATTGGCTTTGCGTTCTCTTTTTGGAGGCTCAATCCATTCCATCATGCTCAGCTACACACAGAACAGAATAAAAAGCTACTTAAGTAACTGCTTCTCTAAAGTCACAACAATAATGACTAATATGAAACTGCAAAACAGGAATGTATTTTTGCACAGCAAATCTAATGATTATGCTCAATAATTTGGATAGCACAACAGAGCTCAAAAATAAGCTAGAAATTCTAGCTGATTATAATAAGTATTTAAGCAGTTAAAAGATAATACACAAGTAAGGCAGTGCAGTGGCAAGAACAGATTTTTTTACAGTATTCTAAGTATTTCAGACACCTGAGTAGGTTATGATTCCATCTACCAAGACACAACGGAAGGGCTGAGGACTTGGGCTTTGAATTCTCTAATTTCTTGTAATATGAATAGATTGCTTCTCCTCTAAATATCACAATACATAACTTCTATAAAGGCTACAACACAGACAAAAAAATCCATTAACAATCAACTAATTGTAACTAAATCCTTGAAGTTATTTCATACTATGCAGTATTTAACACACTTCTTGTAATGAAATTATCAACACAAACTACTTTACATGTGTACCCACACACTTTACTATATATATTCTCATCAAACAATTTATTCTTCTAAATGTTTCTTCAAAATCAATAAAAAACCTGAGTTAGAAGGGCATTTTGTAGTTAACAAGTAAGAATTCACATATCTGATTCCAGGTAAAACCTTAAGGATATCATCAGTATACATCTTGTACAAAACAGAGATGCAGAGGGAATTGTAGGACTGAGTAATTCCTCTTTGTACGGATGATCATCCTATTATTAGGTAAAAACAATACACAAACTAAAACCTTGTTGGGGTTAGGTTTCTTTCCTTTTGTTCCTTTTTACTTAAGGAATTTTTTTTCCCTTAAGTTGCTATGAAACAACTGGGTGCTTAAATAAACAAAAAAAGTTATCAAGTTCAGGGGAGGAGCACATCTGGTCGCACTTCTCTTATCTGGGAGTTTTTCTCCGAGGGACAGAGATACCATGGGAATTGGGCAGGTAAAGGACAGGGCTGAGGCTCTCTCTTGGCTTTGGAGGGGGAATGGTTGGAGCTGCTGCTTGGGGAAGGGAATTCGCTGCTGCCGCTGGAGCCCAGGCCAGAGCTGCTTCTTCTGCTGTGGGGTGAGCCCCTGCTCGTGAGAGCAGCCACTGAGCTGGGACCTTGTTAACACCACCTCACCAAAGGAGGGACCTTCCCCGACCTGCCAGGGTGCCCGGGATCCTGAGCTCGTCCCTCCCTGCCCTGCTGGGAGCGGGGCTGCCGCCGTCCCACCCCGCTGCTCCGAGCCTTGGCTGCGCTGCAGCTCCGCACCCCTGCGAGCCGAGACATCCTGCTGGCCTGCCTGGTGCTCCCCAGAGTCCTGCTGCTCACCGGGCCCGTCTGCCCAGGGGTTGGAGCAAAGCTTCTAAAGGTTCTCTGCCGCCCGTGCCCGTCGGGGCAGAGCCGCCATCGCCGCGGGTTGCCCGCGCCACAGCGCCCCCTGCAGCCGTGGGGGAGCACAGCCCTGCCTGCCTGCCGGGAGCCAGCAGAGCCCCTGGCGGCCACGCCCGGAACTGCACCCAGGGGCAAGCGCCGGCTCCTGCTGTGGGTTGGGGTCAGCGCCGTGGGGGCTGCTGTGTTTGCTCTGTTGTACACACCAGGAAAGAACTGTTACTCCTATTCTCATATCTGTGCCTGACATCCCCTTAATTTCAAATTATAATAATTTGGAGGGAAGGGGTTTACATTTTACATTCCAAGAGAGGCTCTTGCCCTCTTTAGCAGACATCTGTCTTTCAAATCAAGACAAATTTTCACTGCAAAAATTGACTGTAGTCCAAGATCCACATAAAAATCATTATCAGGCCTGTTTTTTCCCCTCAGTTATATGACAGAAAAATAATACTGACTGCAGCAGCATAGTAGCATGCAGCAGTGGTTGTACTGCAGAAAGGATAAGATCTAAGCAATATTATCAGATTGCTTCGTACTTTTTGCTAAAGTACTTTAGCAAAAATTCAGAATATTAATGCTCAGCCAAGGGAATTTTTCAAGTTACTTCTCTAGAACCTAGAAACCTTCATAGGCATAACATTTCTAGTGTAGCTTTTATGCTCGCACCTCTAAACTGAAGTCTTACATGCTATAAAAAATTACCTTTTGTTTTTCTCTATAATCTTCACCTTCAAAGTTGTATAAACTCATCTCTGTATCCATAGTGAAGTTTCGTAGGGAGCTCTCTCCCATTTTCTGCAATCGTTCATTCATTTCAGCTGTCTAAAAGGAGAGGAAGAGATTTTCAGGCTTACTCAAACTATTCTATCTTTTCTGAAAAAAACAACTTTCATTATTACTACAACATTCTCAACATCTTTTTCTGATTTCAACTTTCATTTACATTTTCTTCTAAAGAGATATACCGATTGTCCTTTTCAATTTAGAGCAATTTGACTTCAAGACTCTCCATTAAACTAAATTTATTATGCTGGGATGTAGTCCTACAACTGTAGAATTTAACTTTAAAATCCAGATTAAATTTATGCCCATCTCCTTGGAGCTGAAATGGCAGTTCATTTTTTCATATTTTTTTCAGTATCTATCACCTAATGAAGTTCCATAAAGACTTTGTGCCTATCAGAATTGTTTGCATTACATTGATATTTTTCTAAAAGACCATAAAATAAGCAGTGCTTAACATACGATGCACACAGCATGAATCTTGAAAATAATTACAATCACTAATTCTCCTTCTTCAAAACTTTCACAATATTTAAAATCTGCACAAATAGTAGAGTAACAACAGAATAACATAACCAGATCTCATTCCATTTTGTGCATAGGTATTTTGAATTCCGTATTAAACAGTTCTCTAACCTTCTTTTCACCTCTTTCTAAAATAGTGGTTATATCTTCTTCTGTCAGCTCACTATCTTTGGAAGCAAACACATGTGTGGCTCCGTGTCGGATCATCTGCAGCATTTCATCTTTTGCCAGTTTGTTGGACTGTTGGTCTATGAGCCTTCCTACAATCACAAGGAATGTGTTGAAAGTTATAATATGGGAGTTCTAGTAGGACCATGCAAGCAGTGGATTTTTTTACTTCACTGACAGAACAAGAAAGGAAAAACAGAACAACCATACAGAAAAAATACATCTCATTCGAGATGAGAATAAACGGAAGTCGGGAACTTTGGGGAAAATTAAAAAAACAATTTTGACTCAAGTCATAACAAAAAACATTTCACATTCAGATAATATGAATTTCACATTTAAGATCTTATTCTTACAAAGTTCGCTGAACTTTTAAGGTCAAAATTTTATCTCAAGGTGAAAAAAAATTACAAAGCATTCTATAATAACCTCTAAGAAGTGCTGGACATTTTCAACATTCACATCACTGATTTCAACCCAATTTTCTAATTAGTTTTCCCAAAATTTGAATTTCTGTTCCAAAATTTCACTTATGCTATCTCTTCTCATGCTATCAAAATTTTGACCATCATTCTTTCAGTAGCCCACCTTTTAGTAAATACAAACAACCCAAAAAACTTAGCTTGAGTACCCTAGTTTTGACAAACTATTTCTCTAAGTGCTTCTAAACAAAAATACACAAAGGTGTTTTATTGTTCAGTTAACTCCTCTGTGGTAAGAAGCATATGGATATCAGTTCAACTGCCATGGAACATACCTGATTTTCTTTTATTTCTTTTTAGCATATCACAAAACTAAGTAACACCTATTCAGCTCTAGTTTACTTTCCTTATTTAGACTCACAATAAGTCTATGTCTACATCAATCAGGAAAACAGAATTTAAAAAATAATTCAGCTGAACAAGTGAATACCTTGCACATTAGGTTGATTTAGTACACTGCTATTATACACAAGGCCTGCTTTCTCTAAGACTGTACATTTGTACAGTTATTTAACCATACTTTAAGGGACTGAACAATTCTGTTGCAGACAAACATATATAGCAGTTGATACCTTGTTGTATAACTATAGAGTCCAGTCTCAGTTTTATTTCAGCTCTTTCTACAATCCTCTCTTCAACAGTATTATCAGTGATAAGTCGAAACACCCGTACTGGTTTCTTTTGACCAATACGATGCGCACGATCCTAACAAACATAAATCAATGAGTGTTCAGCAACAAGAACTCACAAGCAATAGACAGTTAGCTTGCAGAAATAGCAGCCTCAAACTAGCATTGTACTTCTTGGTCCCTTGCCTATTCAAGAGCACAGATCACTGTAAAACCAGTATTCTAATATTTACTTATACCTGGCTATCACACTTTTGAGTCATTCCACAGCAATAAATGCATCTCCCTCATTGTAAATGAAGATAACTGTCTGCCCAGGCTGCAGCTGAGAAGTGGACATACAACAATACATACATGCATACACTTGTATTGCTTTCCGATGAATTCTCTCATTTGACACACGTATTGATATTCTGCATCCCTGGCTTGAGCATATTAATCCCATGTGCAGAGTTCCTGCAGCCACAGCTCCAACACTATGCTCATCCCAAGCCAGCAAATGAGGTTTATGACTGATACACTACACTCATTTGTAACAAAACTTGTGTTTATCCTCTCTGGAAAACATGTCAAAAGAAGTTTAACAGCTGTCCTTCAAGCTGTGGGTACCAAGATTTTCTGACTGGCTTTAAACACGAGCTGTGAAATCTTTTACTCTCCTGCATAATACTAATTTCTTCCTGAAAACACTACTGAAGTTCACAAATCACACAGTCTCCAGGAAGTTTTTCAACTATTGTCAGTCAACATGCATATCTAAAGGATGAGCTATTCATATTAAATATTTGATGTTCTGAAGTGCATTAAGAGAAAAATAAAAAATTACAAACCACTGAACAAATACCCACCCTCCCAATCGTGCAAGAAAGATCATATGAGTTTTATTCCACATGAAACAAATTACAGACTCAATTATTTTTACATTCAGCACTCAGAAAGATAAGATTTTAGCAGATTAACCCAAAGGTAACATTTCCCCCCAGTATCACCATCACATGCCTTTATGCTTATGCAGAAACAAAAATGTAAAAAAAATTAAAAGCATAAACTTCTCAAATGACAGAAATAAAAGGCTGCATGTTTTTCATTATCTGTTATTATTTTGGAAACAGTCCTCTATTATTCATTTACTGTTCTCTTCTGAAAAGACAGAATTAAGAATAATTCTGTATTTCTATTAACAATATTGATACACTATTTTGATAGAAGTAATCTCTCATTTTGAAAATAATTAAGACAAATATTTATGGACAAAAATCTACTATTTCCTCCACAAATTCTATTCACGTCCTTTTATTCAACTCCTTGGTTTCTTGGTATTGCCTTGAGTGTACAAAAAGTAAAGTAACAAAAACGCAAGTTCTGAAAACAGTTATACAAAATAGAACACTGACAACTTAAATAAACAAATGTATATTAGGGAGTTGACTCACCATGGCTTGCAGATCTACTTGAGGGTTCCAATCTGAATCATAGAGAATAACCACATCAGCAGTTGCCAAATTAATTCCAAGACCTCCAGCTCTGGTACTCAGCATGAAAATGAATTTACTGCTGTTGGGAGCATTAAACGTGTCAATTGCTTCCTGAAAAAAAAAAAAAAAAAAAAAAGGTGTCACTAAAGTATCAGATCTTTCAAACAAGTTTCCAGTATGTTGATGGCTTTCCAATTAAATTTCTTTTAAATTTACACCATTTTCATATAAAGAAATAATTTTATCAAACTAAGAAACTGTATGTTTGGGCAGGTGAGAGAATCTGTACTGACTCCACAATAGGCTGCAGTTTTCATTTAGCTGAGGATCAAATGAAACATACTGTTGACTTCAGTCAGGGAAAACACACCCTTTAAGCAGCCTTTGTAAACCTGTAGCATTCTTGCTTTACTTTAAACAACTATGTACACATAGATACATATATGTAAATAGAAATTATTAACTTAAACCAAGGACTTTTCTTGTTTTTCATTAAATCTTCCCACCTCTCTTTCTTCATGTGGTGTCTGCCCATCAAGCCTGCAGTACTCATAACCACGCCACATGCAATAGTCTTCCAAAATATCCAGCAAGCGAGTCATCTGACTGAACAGCAGAACTCTGGAACCTGACACAACACAGAAGGTTTTGACATTCATTTTATGTTTTCATATTGATCTTATCACAGAGCTCCTACAGAGCATTACTCAGAATTTATGTGAAATATTCTGTACTATGTCTAACTTAAATCAGTCTTTCTTCTGAAGTTACTTTTCTGGTAGTGATTTAACCACTCAATAATATTATTTGATAAATTATACAGGAGAAATAGCCAACCAAAGAACAGAACGCTTCAAGCCATTGTAAGGAAATCTGGTGCCAACTGATGTGCATAGATGAAATAATCCCATCATCAGAAATTTTCTTACAGAAAGGAGAAGGGAGGCCCTACTCTTCCTTTCCTTCTGTTTCTCCGTATTTTCAGTCTTATTCATCATTCCCATAAGATTTCTTTCCCTTCATGTGTTATTATTTACAGAAAATTAATTTTCAACAAAAACCTCACAGAAAGTGATGAATACATTCACTGCAGAAAAGCCTAAAACTGTGCTATTTTTGAAAGATACTTTAACTTACAAGGAGCATTCAGATCACTGCTGTCCATAACCAGTACTCACCCTGCTCTCTGAGTTTTGCCAGCAGTTTATCCAGAACTAACATTTTCCCACTGTTGGTGATGAGATGAGTGTCAGTGGTGTAAGGAGGGCCTGGCTCAGCACCATCAAACAGGTAAGGATGGTTACAGCACTTGCGCAGCTGCATCAGAATGTTCAGCAGACGCATCTTATCCATTTTGCCAGCTGAATTCAGAATGTCAATATCTTTCATCAGGATCCTGGTATACCTGAGGTTTTAAGGGCAGTTTTGAACAATTTTCCAGTCTTTATTTGAATGAATGAATGAAAGAAACCCTACAATATCCCAATTCTTATTTCTGGATGTGGGAGTTGGCTTTGTTTATAAAACAATCAGCTATATTATAAAACTTGGCAAAAACATCTGCCTAATACTAAGGATTTATAAATTCATACCTAAATGTGAAAAGGAATCTCTCTGCCAGTGACAATGATCTGTCATTCACTGGATTATTTAACACTTTCATTTTAGTAGTACAAAGTGGATTAAAAATATCACTTCTTTGACAGAAACTGCTACACTGACATGGCTTCTTGTCTCACATCTCTTCTGGGTATGTAGCTCCTCAAGGTTTTATTTTAATTTCAAGTAAGACTTATTGGTGTATACATACTTGGATCAAAGGAAGAACCTTAGTAGGCATTTGCTCTTTCAAATAAACTTAAGGAAGGAAAAAAGTTTCTGCCCTAAGACAGCTATAAATAAGTTTCTCTATCTGACTGTCTCAATATGCAACTATAAGAAAAGAAGTGTCAGTGTGAATAGCAATAGTGTTTATCAGAAAAGAATCTTACTGTGATGTAAATAACTCACCACTCTCTCTGCATTTTGCTGAGCCCAAGATAAATTTTTACTTCTTTCTTTGGAGGCAAACTCTTTTCTACTTCACCTTTTATGCGACGCAAGAGAAATGGCTTCAAAACCTACACAAATTAAGATATTTTACATAGATAAATGTATAAAAATGACTGCCACAAATACACAACTAACAGATTCAGTTATGTGACATTTATTCAGAACTAATCAGTATCTATTGCTGTCATGGGGACTCCATGAGAAAAATTCTGCTCAATTCTGCAAAACAAAGTTATCTAGCAATGACTAAACTGACATATAACTACGTGTATCCCTATATAAGGATTGCCATAATCATCCCAGCTGTTATCTTAAGAAGGGGCCAAACCTGTAAATTTATAAAATCTAATCCTTTTTAACATAAGCCCTGCTTCATTTCCACTAGCAGGGACAAAACACACCAACATTTCAAGTAGAAGCAATGCATGTTGTAGTTTCATTCTTGCTTTACTTTAAACCAAAAAAAAGTCTTATCTCATGCACAGCAGAACAAAGGTAAAGGCATGCCTTTATTCAGACTAGCATGACTTGTAGCAGTGTACTATTCACAATAATAAATGGTTTCAAAAAGATCTCAAAATTCTTCATCTTCATATTTAATGTTCAGATTTTGTTTGCTTCAAACAGTAACATACAAAAAGTAGTACCTATGATAGGAAGCTTAATTCCTGAAAATTCTGCTAGGCATTCCTGTAACTAAATACCTTCATGTTCATCTTTTCAACTTTGAGATGAAGGGGAAAATAATCTGGTTTTCTTCTTTACAGTGTGCATGCTAATGATTACATGTGACTACAGCTTTAATTACTTACAGCATGAAGTCTTTCTACAAGTTTCTGATCACCAAGACAATTTTTAGTGTCAAACCATGAGTCAAAATCCTGTGGTGAGAAACAGCACAATTGGTATGAACAGTTTATCATCTGTACTTTTAACAGACACATATGGACTCTCATTCCAGCTGAGAGTGGCATAAATCTTGAGACAAATTACTTCTGTGAAAGATTGCAATTCTGTACCATCTACCTGGTATGCTTTAGCATTCCAGTCAAGTGCATCACTCTGCAGACAAAACACCATTATACTCTGCTTAATATACAACAAGTTTCCACGCTCATCACTGCAGCATCCAAGTGCTTCCCTTCAGTGGTTATGTGATGATGGGGCAAGAAGTTAAAAAAACAACTTGAATCCTTAAGAAAATTAGATAGACAGCAGAGCAAAAATAATATAAGCTAGTAATACAAGCACAAAGAAACATTAACAGTAAAAGAGAAGAAAAATTACTCAAGTTCTAAATTTAAAAAAAAAAAGGGTTATGCCTATTTGGATCCTTCATATTCTTGAAATTTCATTGCTTTCTCAAATTTTGTGTCATTCCTGAGCTATTTAAAATATTACATTTGCTATTAATAGTCTGAGGCCTCATCCACACCAGCAGAATGCACTGTTTTAACTAGGTAGATTAAAAGAAGTAGTCTTCAGTAGGCCACAGAGCTTTCCCTGAACCTGGGTCATGCACAATGTCCATATCCTACTAGGCTGGTCTTTATTCTCTTCTACTGACAGCAGCCTGGGAATCCAAACAACAACACTGTACTTCCAAATATCAACTTACATCTGCAGAATTGAAGACATCAGGTAAAAGGAAATTGAGTAATGCCCACAGCTCATGGAGGTTATTCTGTAA
The DNA here is from genome assembly GCA_013397245.1 of Thryothorus ludovicianus. Classification (NCBI taxonomy): domain Eukaryota; kingdom Metazoa; phylum Chordata; class Aves; order Passeriformes; family Certhiidae; genus Thryothorus; species Thryothorus ludovicianus. The sequence goes on along the minus strand of VZTB01014845.1, from coordinate 1,536,920 downwards.
AGGTGTTCCTGTAAGCAGCAATCGATTTGTTGTCTTGAACTCACGCACAATCTCTGACAGCTGGAAACACAACAGAGTTATCAACACCATCTACCCTAAAGCACAGTGAATCAGTTCTTGAAACCTAAAACAATGTCAATTAAATTTAGAGACTGTGAGCTACCTATAAAACTCATATTTACAACCCAATAGTTTATTGCTTCTATTTAAAAAAAATACCACACCTAACACTTAAAATCTGCTCAAATCAGGTGCAACTCTTGCTATCGAACTAACTTCAAAGCATCAAACAATTTCAAATTTACCTTAGACTTCTCATTCTTTATTCTGTGTGCTTCATCGATTACCAGGTACCTCCAGTTAAATTTCTTGAACACTGATTTCTCTTTAATTACCATTTCATACGATGTAACACAAACATCCCATTCACCAGGCATCATCACATCACGGATAAATGCAGCCTAAAGCAGAAGAACTGGATTAATAAACATTTACAAACATGAACAATTTTTATGGCATTCAGGGAAAGCTGTCTCCACCACCATCACTGATGCACTGAACTAGCACACGAAAGACTCTGAAATATCTTCTCAGTAGCTGAAATTTACTGTAACAAAAGCTTTCAATCCTTTGCACTTTAAGCACAGAGAAATCTGGAGTTAAGCAAAACACAAATTATTTCCCACTCAAAATTAACTACTTGCTCTTCAGCATCATTTCTTTGTAATTTAAATAGAGTACATACAACCAAAAGGGGGAAAAAAACCTAAATTAACTTGTCCAAAGATACACTTTTGTGAATTGTATCAAAACAATTTACATAGCCCACTCCGAACTATCTTCTCTCTTCCCCAAATACTCCCCTCCTCTCTGTTCCCTCTCTGTTTTGTAAGGCACACATAAAGGCATATAAATCCTTTCACATGACGGAACATCATCCCATAGGAAAGCCATGCAGACAGGTCTCCCCTGGTCCCCTGAGGCCATTTCCTCTTGTCCTTTCACTTACAAAAACAAGTTCCTTCAGCTGCTCCTCCTAAGCTCTGTTCCCTTCTCTACACACTCCAGCACCTCAGTGTCCAGTACAGAGGGACAGTCACTGCCCTGGTCCTGCTGGCCACACCATGGCTGGTACAGCCAGGATGCCACTGGCCTTCCTGGCCACACTGCCAGCTCCTATTCCCTTTCTAGAGCCTTTCTACCCTCAAGCAGTAAGAGGCAGCCATGTAACCCATATGAGCAGCCACAGAATACACAGAAACATTCAGCTTGTTCATCCCCTTTGGTTAGAAAAACACTCCATATCTATTTTAAGGCCTTTGCAATGAAAGATGAAAAACTCTACAACAGAATACTCGTTACAAGGCCAGGCAGGCTTATAAAATACAAGAGTAGGAAAAGTCACCTAAAAAAGGTGAAGAGGCAACAAAGTGAGTGCAATAAAGAAAAAGGAGTACACACTGTCATATTACACAAATACGGAAGAGAGATAAAAAATAAGTGCAAAAATCAAAGAAGAAACAACAGAAAAACAGACAACTCAAAGAACTGTACTTTGATCCCAGTATATTATTTCATCTACTGATTTTCCTCATAGTCACAAACATAACATTTTGCATTTTCAACATTAATGTAGTTAAAGATTACTGAAATTTACTGTACTTAAGGAAATAGCTTAGGGAGAAGTCCACGTACCCAACTGATATTTTTTGCCAAATAATGCATACACACATTTCTGAAATGTAAAACACTTACTCTGGCATCTTTATCTCCAATAAGGCAAACAGCACGTAAGGATGGAACCCAGCGCTTGAATTCATTCATCCAGTTATGCAAAGTTGATTTTGGAACCAGGACCATGTGTGGCCCAGGAATGTTTCGGTAATGCTTCAGATAGCCTAAGAGAGCTATTGTTTGCAGAGTCTTACCAAGCCCCTGCATTGACAAAGAAAGGGGGGAAAGAAACTTGCTAAAGTGAAATACCATAAAGAAATACTTTCAAACCATTTTCTTACTATATAAATCTGCCATTTGTTTAAAGCAAACCACACAAAAAATGTTGGCAATAGAATTTCTTTCATTACAAATTCAGATTTGAAAAACCAGACTGCTGTAGAATGAAGCATACTACTGCACATACACAAAATACTCTAAGCACTTCAATGTTGCAATTTGCTCAGTAATTACCACAAAAAATCCAAAAGATTACTGCTTACCATTTCATCTGCCAGAATGCCATTAACTCCATTTTCATACAATGAGATCATCCAGTTCAAACCTCTAACCTGATAATCTCTTAGTGTTCCTCCTTTCACATCTGTAAATGTAAGATTCCTCTAAGTAGAAAAATACTAATTCTAAGTAGAAAACTTTAATTGCAATCTGCTCAGATCTTAATCACATCGACTCAGTCAGAGAACTGTTAACTCTTACATGAAGGAGACTCCTCAAAGCGAATGCACACGTTGGACGTTTTCCGACTCTCAGACAAGAGCTCCTCATCCTCCTCCTGCTCCGTGCGCCTGTGGCGGTACCTACAGACAGAACCCAACACTCAGGAGGGAGCAAAAGCACTTCAAAACACTGCTACAAACCCCAAAGACAAATCACAATCACTGCAATCACTGACCCACAGTGTGAATGTTCTGGTATCCTGGCCAAACTCTCATCCTGTTAGTCCATTATTCCTTAAGAGCCATTCCAGCTTTAATTAGAAAGGCTGACATGAAGCCCTCTCTTTCAGGGCCACAACTATAATCTGACAATATCATGAGTTCTCTAAGGCACTTTTTAATGAGAACACAGAAATACAAGACACATCAGTGGTGGCCTTAGACTCAATTACTTGCTACTTACAAAGTTCATAAAAATCACATAATCAAACTTTTAAAAAATTAAAATTTCTAAAATAGAATGTCATTGAGCAAACATTCAAAAAAAAAATCGTTTTTTGTTATTTCAAGACCTCTCAGAGGCACTACAGGCAGGCTCTGCTGCAATACTAACACAGACAGACCAGTGGAGACAGTTGGTGCTGAGGATCCAACATCCCCACTACGTGGACACAATCTGGTCTAGCCCCATGACAGGTCCACTACCAGCTGGGTCACACCAGGTGGACTTCCAGAGTGCCCCTTCAGCATCATGCAAAGAAATCCAATTCATGTGCTCCAAAGTCACCCCACAATGCAGACCCAAAGCATTTTACATGGCAAGAATCAGGCAACTTGCTTTAAAAGTGCATTTCTGATCCAAGGTCACATTTATCTTAATGGAGCAGATGATGCTTTCAAATCAAACAGCTTTTAAAGAAATTGATACATCACTAATAGACAAAATAGGAAACTGTCTGGATTTACTGAAAGTACAATTTCTATATACAATTTCTAAACAGATTATGTTAAAATGTTTGAGCTGTTTGAACATATAAGAAGTCAGAAATAAAACATACTCCCCAGCTGAAATCAAACTCTGTTTTTCATCTTTCTTCATCCGTGGCCGTCCCAACTTGACTTTCAGTGGAGATGTTGGTGATTTTTGTGCTGCAGGTTGAATAAAATGTGCAAAAAGTTCTGTCTGCTTCAGGAGGAATTCAAATCTTTTTGCTCGATCTGCTTTCTAGTTTCCAAAATGGAGGAAAGAATAAAAAAAAGACGAAAAATAGATAACTTTTCTTCATAAAAATGTATTTTTGTTAAGAAACAGAACTCAGACACTCATGAGAACAACTTATATGAGGAAAGACTGACAAGACCATCTGTTAGACAACTCAGGGGTACAGGCATTGTGAAACAGAGCTGGAGCTGCTTCATGGCACACCAGCAGTGGGGAAAGGATGCTTTAATCTTTGTCTACAAAAGATAAAGACAAAACTAAAGTTATGACTTACAGTAAGGGATGAAATCCTAACCTTGTCATCAGTGACAGAACTTTCATCAGCTTCAAGGCTATCAGGATTTGATCAAAGACAGCAATGTAGCAGCTCTGCTTTCAGAACTGTTTCTGAAGTAATGGATGAACAGCTTTTGCTCAAGTTTGAGAATTTTGCTGTCAGATTTCAAATTCCAAGCATTTCAGTTTTGCCATCTCAATGGGGCATGTACACTTCACTATGTCACACAGCAAAACATGGCCTTCCTTATATTTAGAAGATAACATGTCACATCACTTTTAATAAAAATATGACAAAATGCAAATACTATCTGAGACAATGCAATTGTTATCAATTTATGAGAAATCTAAGCATCATGTAACACTGTACCATGTAAGGCCATTTCCATGTGATCTCATTTACATATCGCGATATAAATGACAGACGTGCAACTGCAGTTCTGCAGTAACCTTTCCAAGAAACGCGGGACCCACAGGAAGCCTTTCTGCCGGTCTCTTACAGCAGCAGAGTCTGCCCCAGCAGTAGAAGGAGCGGCCCGAGGCAGGGCGGCAAGAAGGAGCCTGACGTGCAAGGCACGGTCTGGCCACACGAGGGCACTGCGGCCCGCGTGACCGCAAAGGAACATCGCTGGGATCTCCGGGAAAAGGAAACAGCGCTTTTCCCGGCTAACATTACCAGGGGAGCGTTCCTGAAAACAACCTCACAGCCGAATAAAATCCAAACATCAACTAAAGCCTTATGAAAAGGAAATTCTAGAAGGGGGAAGTAGAGACATTGATGTGTATGATCATATATAAAAACAAATCCATTCAGAGGATTCATAGTTAAGTAATACGTGATCTTTTTTGCAAAATAATCATTGTTGGTAAGGACCTATATTGAATGACATGATATAATTTTCTTCAATATTATTGGCTTACTATAAGCAGTATGTTTTGATAAAACAGCAACTGCACAATTGATAAAAGGTGGATTTTTTTATATCTAATCTCTTTGTCTCTTAGGACAACTGAACTAACGCTGTCATTTAGGAAAGCTGTAAAGTCAGATATTGCTGTGAAACAAGTTTAGCTGTTTACTCAATTCATTCTCAAAGAACAGATTGACTGTGGCACTCCTCCTTGGCTAGAAATTAGTTATTCATACATGTAGGGATCAATTTTTCTATGTCTAACAGTTATATTCTTCCCAAACTCCTGTAATATCCAGTCCTTTCGGACTCTACTGTAATTATTAGGCACTCATTTAACATTAAAGCTTTTAAAAACAATATAAGATAGAGGTACCATCTTAAACCAAGAACTTACTACAAAGGTCATTCAAGGAGTCTTATAATCTCCTCCATGTTTTTGCTTCTTTTTAACACACAAGTTACTCTGTTACATCTCCTCTCCAGCACTACAAGCTCCCAACACTGGTGTCATGGACAGATCCTCCTTTGCATTGTTATGGCTGATATATTATGGGACATTTAAATACTTAAAATCTTAATATTTTTATATGAGAGAAACTGGCAGTTGCAGTATCTCAGTTAAGTAAGAGGTAGATTAAGGATGCCTCTGACATGACCCAAGGAGTCATCAAATAAAACTAGCAGAGACAGATTCAAAACAAAATAGGGAAGAGTTCTAAATATAAAATGTCCTTACCACAGATGGGTGTGGATAGCTAAAAAAGCAACCACGAAACCAAAAATCCACTGACAACTATTGAGTATAAAAATCACAGGCTACAACTCCAAAAATCACACAGACAAAAAAACTTGGAAGAATGGGACAGTATTTAACAGAATTACCACTACCTGGCCTGTTAGCCACTGTGACAAACAGGACAAAGGCCTAGACATCTAAATGACTCCAGATTTGTTTTTCTTTTCACATCCAGGCTGCAGTATCTCCTTGTAACTGTGTTGATCCAGCTCCAACAACCAAGTGCCATAAAAAGCTGCAGTATGTTTTGTCATGAAAGCACTTACCATCTTCTCTTCATATTCTGGGTCAACTTCTTTTTCAGGTCTAGCTGCCTTTGGAGGAAGTTTGAGTTGAAATGGAGGATCATTTTTCTGGAATTCAAAAGTTAAACATTTAATAAATACCAGTTTTTTTACTTTTTAGCAAAATGTATCAAACTGAACAAACCTACAAGCTGTAACACAACCACGCTACTTTTTAAAAACAATTATTTCAAAATTAAATGAGTGCATTAATCACATAATTTCACCCAAAGCAAAACCTCATGTCCACGATGAAACTAAAGATCCTCATATTTATCTCTACAAGCAGGATCAAAATTGAAAGAAATTACTGAAAGAGCATGAACTTTAATCTTTCACAGAGATCACACCGTAAATGCATAATTAATATCTTGAAAAGATATTTTTAAAAATTTACTATTTTGAGTTCCTAAATGTCAGATTCCTAACTCTAAGTTCCTGGCACTTGCATTTTGGTTGGGTTTTGTCTGTTTCTGCTTCTAGATGAACAGTCACAAGTTCAATTGGAAACACAGTTTAACTAAACTTAACCAAAAATCTAGGAAGATACACAACCAACCAATTCAATCCATGCAGCAACACCTCTATGGTACACTCTCAGACAGCTGAAGAATCACTTTATTAATCTGCTTTAAGTGCTTTAAGTATCAGACTACTATTAAATACACTAAATTCAAATAATAATTACTCTAAACTATTCAGGATCCAGTAACAAAACTATTCCAAAACAGTACCAAATATTCAAAAATCTGTCAAGCAACATTACATTTAAATTTCAGAACTGTTACTGATAAATACACCTGCCAGCTTCTTCTATAAGCACAATCATGCAAATGGGAGGAATATTTTCACAAGTCAGAGATTGCTGTTTCAAATTGGCCCAAAGCCATAATTCTCTGCAGAGATGAACAGTACTAAGTGTATAATGAAGCTGCTTGATAGCTTAATGGATTTATAAATGCTCCAGCTCACTTTTGCAAGTCCAAATGTTGCTAATAGGTAGCATTAGAAATAATCTATTCACTTGAATGTTCTTAAATCTTACAGGTAATGAGCTCATGTCAGAAAGCAAAGTTACTCCAACATGCCAAAGAGCAGGTCAAACAGATGTGTATATTCACACCCCTTTTATATTATTATACAATATACACTCCAAAAGGAGAGACTAACATTGCTAATACCAGGTCCAGTCCTTCAACTGAAGTGTCAAATTATACATTAAATTAAAATAAATTGACAGTAGGCCAATTCAGGCACCTCCCTCAATTGCCTTAGAAATAAATTAGATAGAGATGTGTTCTGGAAAAAAGCTGTCTGTCCACCTCAGGTAAGTATGAAGTTTCTTCAAGCAGAACAATTCAATATTATGAGAATACCTTCAAACTGAAAGTCTTCCAACTAAATTGCAATGCAATATTATCTTCCTAAGCCCCAAGGCAGACAGCTGCAATGCCAATTCTGTTCTTACTCAGATTATCCCAGAAGGATAAAACTTATGGTGGCATACAGATCAAATTCATTCTGAAATAAGTATTTCTGAATAACACACTCCGAGTTAAAACAGAGTTAATGAGCTGACACATTACTGCAGCCACAGCACAATAAAATCACACCATACACCTTACCCTCCAAGAGAAAACACACTGACCCTGCCCTCCTTGCTTCTTATTGCAATGTTCCTGTTGAATATTGATGGCTCGAAAGTATCAGAAATAACAAACAGGAGATTGTCAAAAGCCAGTGGAAGAGACAAACAAGACACATGCATCCCTGTGCTGCTCCTCTTCCTCACAACAGGAACAATGTGCTTCACTAAAGTACTGCTCTGTGCCAGTGGTGCCAGGCAGGCAGGGACAGGCACCATACCCAAACTGGCTTCTGCAAAATGCTCTGAATTACAAAAATCTACACCTTGGCAATTATTAGATTTTGATATGAGTAAGAATACTTCCCTCTAACAACTGGGCCATGTACCTTTACACAACACAGAAACATAAAACATGACACGAAGTCTGAGAATTTTTTCCTAAAAACTTTATACAATGTATCTTCAACACTTACTTAGAAGGCTGACTTGTCAGGACCACAACAGCAGAAGTCTCAGTGCAATTCACCACTACAAAACTACTTTCATTTTTAACTCAGGAAACTCGCCAGTAACAATTTGTCTCTAGTCTATAAAGTATTTCCATTATAGGTTAAACACTCCCCTGAAATCTGGTACCTTACAGCATCCACAAAGTACTTTCAAAAGATCCTGAGTATTCCAAGGATACAAAATACTTCCCTTAAAATCTCTAATAACTACCCTAAACAGAGTTCCTAAATCCAGGCTCAGAGATTTCTATCCCGAAAGTTGAACAGTCCCAAAGTGAGGAGGCCCCATGAACACCTAAATGAACAACTGGGAACAAAACCTGCTGCTGCTTTCGCTGACTTTACTCTTTCAACTTGTGCTACCGAGAACTCTGAACAGATGCACTAAGAATAACTAGGATTCCTTCTGTGCTTAACTCACATATATACAAGGTGGAAATACAATTCCAAACAGCCAGTAAGACAGTTTAGGTAGTACAACAAAGATTATTTATAAAGTAAAACACAGAAGGGAGTAGTGCATAACAGGTTGCATGACTGCCACTCATATGCAGATGCTGTAACTGTACAGTTGACATGCATAAAATTTTGCAGAGTAAGTTATATACAATAGAGAAATAGCCCTTAAATATTTTCCCTTGAGCAACCAAGTGACGTTCAGGATTACACTGCACTGTGTCCCATAACTGTATACATAATAAAGCTTCAAACATTCTTTACAGGCAAAATGGACTGTCAGTAACTGGGATTAAAAAAATGTGAATGCAGTGTTATCAGTAGTTCCACAATTTTCTCCAATATCATAAATATATGATGTACGGTCCTCATTCCTACTAAGTTTTTTCTAAGATTCATTCTTCGGGTTAAATCTTGTTCTGTTTCCAAGGATACATGAATACGTCACTTTCTACATGCCTTGTGTCTTTCTTCCAAAAACCTAAGGCGAGGCGGCTGGCAGCCATACGCGCTGTCTCTCGGGCTGTACTCGGCACCAGGCACGACTGGACCGGGCAGAGGGCAGGGGAGGCCCTGAGTGAGCCCCGCCAGCCGCCAGCCGTCCGGGCCGTCCCCCCGACACTCCCACCCCGATTCCTCGGAGCTCCCGGCTCCGGGACAGCTTTCCCGGGGCACGGGGAAGGAGAGAGCGGGGCGGGGGGCTCCGGCAGGCGGGCCCGGCAGGAGCGC